>KQ999917.1:134474-144561 GCA_001598015.1 Dorcoceras hygrometricum | reverse complement strand
CAGACGGGTCATAGATAACACAGATATTAAAGGGATCTTAGCTCTAGAACCCTTACCGTAGAATTTCCATTCATTAGCCATCTCTGGTTTGAATCTAACCACTTTATGGAAACAATCCACGGTCGCCCTGTACTTGGTTAGTATGTCTATTCCAATAATACAATCGAAATCTGATAACCCAAGTACTATACAATCCAAATCTATCTCATTTCCGTCATATTGTAGGATACAATGTCTAATCATTCTAACAGATACCAGGCCTTCACCCAAAGGTGAATAAATAATAACAATATCAGGAAATGGCTCAGACGATAAATAATGCAACATAGGAAATCTCTCAGATATGAATGTATGAGATGCACCTGTATCTATCAAAACATAGGCAGGATAACCATCAAGAAAGCAATTACCTTCTATGACATCGTCAGGTGCCGCCTGAGCCTATTCTTCAGTAAATGCAAATACTCGATCCTGTTGCCTCGTAGGTTGAGTCACGGTCTGGCTTCCCCCTGGTTTAGTCTGTTTCTGAGGTTGATATAAAGGTTGTCTTTCCACCTGGGGTACTGGTCGAGAATCACTAGCACCTGTTGCTCTTTGAAGACATACTTTGGCATAATGATCGGGTTGACGACAAAAATTGCAAATCCATGATACTCCTCGACACTGATCAGTAGCATGTCGTCCACCACTACGCTCCTGACTCACTGGATCTCTGACTGGAACCAAATTGCCTCTGGCCACTAGAACTGGAAGAACTACTGCCAGACTTCTTGAACTGTTTACCTTTAGGCCGAAATCTATAATCCTTTCTACCACTGCTTCCACCCTCAAATCTGAAAGATGGTTTCTGAAGCGATGGCATATAATGTGGTATAGCTGATGGTACTGACTGTTGAGGTGGCTGTGGAATGAAAGGTACTCCTCTCTGTCTCAAAAATCCTGCTTCTGCTCCCTTTGCTCTATTCAGTGCATCCACAAAGGTATTGGGTCGTCCACTTTTTACCAATGTAAACACATTTGGATTTAAGCTATTGATAAATTGATCAGCTGTGGCTTCATCACTTGCCGATACATGTGGGGCAAATTTCAATAAACTAGAAAATTTGGCCACATATTCCTCGATATTCAAGTGATTCTGCTTCAAACTCTCAAGTTCTGCTCCCCTGTCTTTTCTGAGACTGGAAAGAAACGTTGATAGAATTCAGTTTTAAATACTGACCAGGTGATATTCGTACCTCGATGTTCAAGTTCAATAAACTAGAAAATTTGGCCACATATTCCTCGATATTCAAGTGATTCTGCTTCAAACTCTCAAGTTCTGCTCCCCTGTCTTTTCTGAGACTGGAAAGAAACGTTGATAGAATTCAGTTTTAAATACTGACCAGGTGATATTCGTACCTCGATGTTCAAGTTCTTTCTTCGTAGTAATCCACAAACTTTTGGCAACTTCATGAAGTTGATGTACTACTAATCTGATACGACGATCATCAGAGTATTCAAGGGGCAGCTGTTCAATATCTTCAAGCCAGTTTTCACAGTCAACTGAATTCTCCGTTCCTTTAAAAGTTGGTGGTTTGAATGATTGGAACCTCTTCAGTAAGGTCTCCATCGGTGTAATGGCCACATCCATCATCGTAGAAGATGTACTACCTTGTTCCAGTCCAGGTACTGACACTTGTTGTTGTACATCGGTCTGTTCTGTCGGAGGAACAACCACTGTTTGTCTAGTATTTGGTCGATGAGGAGGCATATCTGATTTTTAAACAGATTAGTGCATAACAAAATATCATATTCAGCACTTCTATTTCCATCCTTTTCTGATCGGGGTCGCATATGAATGCCAATATTGATCAAGGACAAATTATGGAAATATATCTCATATAAAGCATGCATTGGCAATTAAGGCACATATCTTGCAATAGTGGAGCATGCGTGCATGGAATTCACATAATCACATATTGAATTCAATCTCATGCAATGGAATCAATCAGACAGACTCAATCTACCCAGCTCATCTATCTCAGTCCGAGAAACTTAGGCTCTGATACCACCTGTTGTGGGGACTTCGGGTTGTTAATCTCATCTTAAAGGGCTAATAAATGTTAATCACAATTTTATTCATCTAATTTAAGCAAGAAGAAAAGAAGATACAATTTTTTTATATATATATAGGGCGCGGGTGCGCTTAAATGACCCGAAAGTTTCCTCAACTTGATCTCCTTGCTATCAAAAGAAGTTTGATGTTGTATAACTCTTTCATTCAACTCAAAATGCATCTATAAAAGGTAAACAACATCAAACACAATCTAAACATGAATTTAAACTTCAACCTCATTTTTTAGGATACATGAAGTCTCAAACATAAACTAGTACTCAACGAGTAGAAAACATATACATGGTTTCTTATTTTCGAACATGTTTGACAACCTCATATATTACAAAACTTTTGCTAAAACCCGAGTCACTACATGCTAATCTTCATCTCGATCTATCCTGGTTGTCTCTGACTCAATCCTACCCCACCTATTGCCATGTACATATACAAAAACACAGCAATAGCCGGATAACTCCGGACTTTTGCTAAAACCCGAGTCACTACATGCTAATCTTCATCTCGATCTATCCTGGTTGTCTCTGACTCAATCCTACCCCACCTATTGCCATGTACATATACAAAAACACAGCAATAGCCGGATAACTCCGGTGAGAATATAATTCCCAGTATAAACAACATAACATGCAATATATCATGAGCATGGATGCAATTCATGTGGAATGAATAGGCTATGAAATCTGATAACAATAAATATTAGTTCTTTGGATCCCGGGGAAGAAAATCTCAAACCAACCATCGACTCTCCCAATCAATATGGCGTCAAGTATATCAATCCCCTGACTTTAGAGCAAACATAGTGAGTCATCTAGCTCTGGAAGTAAATCTACATTCCATGCCACTCAACTATAGCCCTCCAAACGTCATTTGCACTCTAGGCTATCCAGACCTCTATGCTTTTCAAGGTAGAGCTCAAGATGAATGCAACATAATCTTGATGCATTATTCTAAATCAATCAAGGCAATACATGCTAATCAAGCAAGTATAAACAAGTACATTACATAAAATCTGTCAAGTAATCAATCAAGAGCAGTAAGCATTCAAGTATGTGGTTTTGGGAATTCAAGAATCATATCTATCTCGAATGTTCTATCCCATCTTGATTTATGTCAATTTATACCATTCAATATCGATTCATAAAGTGCTTCAAATCTGAAAAATATATCAACAACCACAAGTTCATATCAAAATCTGCTCAACACATATCAATTACCAAGGGTAGAAATCACTACAAACCTTGATCAAAACTTTACCGATTCGAATGCTAAAGTTCTTGAGTTCGATGACCTTCAATTCAAATTTGAAAGGAAGTATAATATGATCAAAATCAGAATTCAAACTCAATCCAATGCACGGCTCAATAATTTGCCCCAAAACTCATCAATTTTCAAACCGGCGGCGTAACGGCTAAAAATCGGTAACCCGAACTTTAAATATATCAATATATCAATCAAATACAATCCATATCACAACCTTATCATCACTATAACAGCCTAACGAACTCGAAATCAGCAGGACCAGCAAGCTTCTTTTTCGAAAATAGCTCAAAAATCATAACTAATTCAAACGCCGAACTTTTCTCGATCCGTCTTGGATATACAATCGTTGTCCACTCAAGCACATATATATACCGTCATAATCTGATTCTATAAGAATCTCAAAATCAAAGCATATTAGAACATAATAAAACTTACATAAGAACAAAGCCTTCGACGCGAGGATCGCAAATATACGATCTCTTCTAAATCCTGGCGACCGGATGATGAAAATCGATGATTGTAAAATAAAAAAAATGGCGTGAGAAATATTCTGAATCTACTGCCTTCTCACGTGAAAATAGAGGTGAAGAGGTGAATATTAGATATATATAATCCAAATTGCAGTTTACTCCCTGAAAACTTTCGTAATTGCAATTCAGTCCCCCAACAAGTGATTTAAATCAATCAATCCTAATAATTTAAGAACATTATATTTTAATTCCATACTCTCAATATTCTTCAATTAAATATTCTCGGATTAAAATTAACAAATCTCGGATTATTAATTCAAACAATCCCGGGCCTTACACGGCCGATCACAACGCCTAAAGGAATTCAATTCACAAGAGGATGAGGCTCAATATGTAAGCGTGAATGCACAACAGATCATGCCTTTACCAATGCATATAACTCACACGCACACAGATAGATAAGAGCACATAATCAGCAGTCAATACCAACAAACAGATCACAGCAATTCAACAAGAAAGAAATATTCCAAAGCTGATATCAAAGCTGCTAGGTCTATCTCAATTCGTACCTCATCTAAGCTGCTAGTACCTCGACAGATCACGGAGAACACAACTCCAACAGCCTGCTCAATCATCTGCGCTACTTGCTTTTCAAGAACTCAACAGAAGAGACCTACGAGCTCAAATCTGCCAAGATATCTAATAATCAGCTCACATAAAAGCTCAAACAGCTTACAGCCGCATAGCCTAAAACAGCTACCTCAACTCTACAGAGCACTATCCAGATCTGAATCGAAGCTTAGATCAGTAAGAAATCACTTACCCAAAGCTGCACAAGAACGAAAGAACCACTGGACAACAATCACGAAGATATCGAACTCTGCAACTACTTCGCGCTCCCTCCACTCATCGATTCAAGTCTCCAAACTGGTATCAATCGAAAGCCCTAAGGAAGAATAGCTCAGCGCCAACAATCTTGCTCCAAACGGTGGCGTAAATCGACGACAATCGAAAGAAGTAGGGTTCGATGAACAGTAAGGGTTCGTGAAGCTCTCGAGAAGAAGATAAGAAATATCGGGTCTAAATTTCTCTAAGTGTTGATCGAGACTGGTATAAATAATTCTTCCAGTGAAAGTTATAGTGAAAATCAACTACTCAAGTCAAAGTTGATACCAGTTCTAAGATCTTAGCGCTACATCAGATCTCAGCGCTAACCCAGATCTGACTTCTCTATGCTATACTAGCGCGCGATCATTAAACAACGTCGCTTAGGATTCCCGCTCAAACAAATAGATCTCGCGACATAGGCCCGCTCGCGAACATCCAGATCTGGTAAAATCTGAAATCTATTAACCGTAATTGTCAGGACTCGTGCTAATCTCACAAGATTAGAGCACAATTAAGCACATAATCACGGAAGCGTAAAATCGGGCTTAAAAATTTTCGAAATACAATTGGGCCTGAACTTAAAACATCATTCAAAATATTCATAATCAAAATAAGATTTAACTCATACTCCAAAAATTCAGGTAACAACAATATTCAATTCAAAATACAGATCCCCAAATATAATAAAACACGGGGCATCCTGATGGATCTGTGTCAACAGATCCAGATTGAATTTTGAATTACACAAAACTTATTATTGTGTTTCTAACAATTCTACTTAGTGTACAGATGTTAGATATCGAAGAACAATGTCCAGTCGTGAGGAGAAAAGATAAAGTTCTCAACTGGTTTGATTTATCACTAAAACGGCAGCTGGATTGGAAATGGAGACTTCCAAAGTTGAGTCAGTTGTTCGTAATTAAGCGGAGGTAAAATTAGATCAGCAGATGTGTTAATCATAAAGAGAACTTGAACCAGCTGGAATAGAAACTAAGAAGAGTTTGTTGGAGAAATGTTCGAAGAAGAATATGAACAGTAGAAGTCTGGAATCAGTTGTGAAGAACAACAACCAGCTGTTGCGCAATGAATCAGACGTCGATATTAACAAGATCTGGAATCAGCAACGATGACGTCAGCATTGCTGGTTGGAAGAAATCAAGAATCAGCAACCATGACGTCAGCATGTCTACTGGAGGAAGCTATGAGCACCAATGATGATGTCAGCAGTGATGTCATCACAATCAGCAGTTGACAGGAAGCGCAAGAGTGGATCAGCGATGATGACGTCAGCAGTGATGTCATCATAATCAGCAGTTGGATCAAGACTTAGCGCGAAGAAAATATGGAATCAGCAGTGAGCTACAGTAGAACCAGTCGATGGTATTTGAAGTTAGCGATAGCAAAACGATGTCGTTTTGATAAATGGATATGACAGCGTTTTGCCTTCGCGCTAAATGATTCAGTCGATGGTTTTGCGATGATAAAAACCAGCAGGTACTTCTTCTAAGAGAAACCAGTTGCAAGCTATAGTGATCATCACCAGCTGATGTACCAGTCGCAAGCTACAGTGATCCAGACGCAAAGAAACAGAGGAAATAACCAGACGCAGTAGTTGAAGATACAACCAGTAGAGAAGCAGTTGAAGAATTACATTATGAATATTTACTAAAGCTGGATGTCAACTGCTGAGCTTATTTCAAATGTTGAAGACGACAAAAAGCCTGCAAAAGAAAGGACACAAGGACAACTCCTTGTCGGTACTTCGTAGAACATATTTCACACGGGAAGAATTTTTGTCCAACGGATTCAATTCAAACAGAGGCTTATATACGAGAAGAACGCCATTGAAGGGCAGTGCTGTCGCAGTAGATGTTGGTTCCACAGTGCACAAACAGAGGGAAGAAAAATATAAGTACGAAGTAGTCGACCACCATTAGAGAGGAGCTTACTACGAGCGTCGACTACTGAGTTCTAACCAGCTTTTGTAGAGCAACTTCCCAGTGTGTGAGATGTATTTCGAGAGTTGAGCGTTCACTGTAAAAATCTCACACACACAGATTCACTCGCACATTTTTTAGAGTTGTGCGTAATTGTTTAGCGAGTGAATGAAAACACAAATGCAAATCAGTTTCCGTCCAAGCACGATGACGTTAAACTCTGTGTTTGTAGCCTTTCTCACATAGGAGTTAAACAAGTGATTGAGTGAACAGCCGAGGGCTGGTAGAGTCTAGGAGTTCTCATAGCTGCTGGTTGTGGGATCGGGTCTGTACACGATGTATAGATCAAATCTTCTAGTGGAACCTTCCGGGGAGGAAGAAGGGGAGACGTAGGACATTGAAGTCCGAACTTCCATAAACAAATCGATTGAGTATTGTATTCTGTTATTCATTCAGCACTTGCATTTAATATAGCACGCGTAACAGATATCACACTTGCACATAGCAAACAGATTTCACATGCTGGTTTTACAGAAATCTGTTTGCACAAAGTTGTTTTAAAATATTAGGATTCAGTTCTGGTGTTTTTCGCATGATTTTAATTCATACCAGATCTGTCTCCGGTGCTTTGTTTTTAATGTTCAAGAACCCAAGGTATTGCACCTCCGTTGGCAGCGCAAAATTTCAAATGTGTTTAACAGTAGCGCTTGCTAACTCTTAGTTCCTGATTTTTGGACCTAACACATCCCCCGGTTCAATATATATCATAAATAGACTGGGACTCAAGGAAACGTGGATCGACCAGTTGGCCCTCCACTCGTTCCAGCCTGGTTACCTGAAGATCCTGCAAATGGATAACACAGACCCAAACAAAACAAAGCAGGAAAAGAAATATGAGATCAAGCCTCAGTACGAAGAGCTCTAAAATAAACAGAAACTCATAAACATGCAGTATCTAAAGTCATGAGATGCATGAGGATATCAAGGAAAATCGGATATCGAGACCAGTAAGTCAACTGGCAAATCAAAATAAGTCGAGCCTCTAAACCCACACAGTAAGTCAACCGATGGAATCATCGGTCCGTGATATTTCGGCTCGTCAGCCATCATAGCTCGGTGATATTCCGAAACGACAAGTCAGTCGCTCACCACTCCTATGATAGCGTTGGACTTTTCAGGCACACCACATCAGTCGCCCAGTCACAACGTGGCTCTAATCTCGGGTCATCAATCGATCAATGTGGCTCAAGATGTATGCATGAATGACAAGGAAAACATATCTGATTTCTACATGCATAGAATATGTAAACAGCGCATACAAATCAGTAGCTCAGGCAGTTCACATAATCACAAATTCCATAGAAGCCAAACTCATAACTTCAATACTAGCAGGTTATGCCCGAAGCTGTTAAATCACGCTCAATCGTACCTTCAACAGCTGATTCTACCTCAACAGATAATTACCAAGAACTGGCAGTTTCTTCCTGTTTAATTCTACCCTTCGCTGGTCACGTCATAAACATGCAGTATCTAAAGTCATGAGATGCATGAGGATATCAAGGAAAATCGGATATCGAGACCAGTAAGTCAACTGGCAAATCAAAATCAGTCGAGCCTCTAAACCCACACGGTAAGTCAACCGGTGGAATCATCGGTCCGTGATATTACCGGCCCGTCAGCCATCACAGCTCGGTGATATTCCGAAACGACAAGTCAGTCGCTCACCACTCCTATGATAGCGTTGGAATTTTCAGGCACACCACATCAGTCGCCCAGTCACAACGTGGCTCTAATCTCGGGTCATCAATCGATCAATGTGGCTCAAGATGTATGCATGAATGACAAGGAAAACATATCTGATTTCTACATGCATAGAATATGTAAACAACGCATACAAATCAGTAGCTCAGGCAGTTCACATAATCACAAATTCCATAGAAGCCAAACTCATAACTTCAATACTAGCAGGTTATGCTCGAAGCTGTTAAATCACGCTCAATCGTACCTTCAACAGCTGATTATACCTCAACAGATAATTACCAAGAACTGGCAGTTTCTTCCTGTTTAATTCTACCCTTCGCTGGTCACGTCCAACCACAACGAAGTTCCTGGAAGCTGAAATCTGTACAAGGCATCTCATTCTTAGTTCATATCTGACTCAAATCTGAACCTCAACATACAAATTCCTACGGACAAGAACTCGAATCCAGTTATACTTCTAAACAAAGTACTACAGTCCATACTAAGCTTAGAACAGTAGGAATTCCTTACCCAGAAGCTGAAACCAGCGGAAGAACTATCAAATTCCACTGAACGAAGAAACCAGCAACTTCACGATCCTCTCCAAGATCGTTCTACAGCCTCAACTGGGTAACAATCGGAAGAGCAACTCACAAGGAATCAGTGCCACCAAGTTCACTCAAAACAACGGCGGGAAGCGGCGGCAATAGACGGACAAAAGTCACAGATAACAGTAGCTAAAACGAGGGTTTGGATATTGGAGATAAGAAATATCGGGTTCAGAATAATTCTAAGTGTCGATCAACACTTATCTATATATCTCTCAATCCACTGCTGCTGTTCTCAAAATAACCAGACGTCGTGAACAGTAGGTATCTCACAACATATACCAGTCGTTGTTTTCAACAGAAACCAGATTTTCCTCTTAACAAAACCAGCAGCAACCACCAGGCGTTGAATTTGCAAAGTAGCATCAAAACGACACCATTCCTATTAAACAAAACGACGTCACAGCGTTCCACCAGCTGACAACAGATTTTATCAAAACAACCAACGACTGGTTGCGCTCAACAATCAAAACGACGACGTAAATAATACGTCAGCATCGCTGCCAACAACAGACGCAACCAACAGCTGGTAACAAATTCCTCACAACTGGTACCAGACGCAATCCCAAAACGCTGCGTTTCAACTTATCTAAACGACGTCGCCTCTCATCAGCGACTGGTTCCTCAAACCAATAGCTGGTCATCCAGACGCAACCACATTCTCACAACGCAGCTGCTGATCAAAACTACCAACAGCAGTCAACGCCAAAAAGGTTGACCAACACGTGTCGTTTTCTCATTAAATCTCGCACACAAAACAACTACTGCCAGCAGCAACCTCTTCAATTGCAACTACTGCCAGCAGATACCTCCTCAAATGCAACAACTGATTTCCAATTTCCACCAGCTACGAGATACAGTACCGTTGACTCACGTTGACTCTTGAATTTTTCGCTGCGACTGGTTTCTAACACTTAGAGAAATTCGACAACCCAAAATCCCGTGACTAATCCTATGAAACAGATTAATCACTATTCGAATTTCTCAATCCTCACATTCTCCCCACCTTAAGAGATTTCGTCCTCGAAATCAAAGGTAAACTCAGGGAAAAATTCAATCAATTCATTCCAA
>KQ999917.1:91514-121595 GCA_001598015.1 Dorcoceras hygrometricum | reverse complement strand
CGATCGATGTACTCGCTAAAGACGCGATTCATCAATCCATGAAAACAGATGGGGCATTTGTCAACCCAAACGGCATGACCAGAAACTCATAATGTCCATATCGAGTCCGAAATGCTGTCTTCGCCATGTCAGCGTCTCTAATCCACAACTGGTGATAACCAGAGTGCAAATCAATCTTCGAGTATACGACCGATCCTTGCAACTGATCGAACAAGTCATCAATCCTCGGTAAAGGATACTTGTTCTTCATCGTTGCCTTATTCAACTATCGGAAATCCACGCACATCCTCATAGATCCATCCTTCTTCTTCACAAAAATAATCGGAGCTCCCCAAGGTGACATACTCGGTCTGATGAAGCCTTTCTCCAAGAGATCTCTCAACCGATCCTTCAGCTCTTTCAACTCTGCTGGCGCCAACTGGTAAGGAGCTCTAGAAATCGGGGCGGTATCGGGCACCAACTCGATGCTGAAATCGATCTCACATCACGGAGGGAATCCAAGAATCTCATCCGGGAACACATCGGGAAAATCTCGGACGATCGGAATGTCGCTCAACTCCAATCGGGGCTCTTGGAAAACGTCAAGCGCGTAAATCATGAATCCCGGATTATCCAAAGATAGCAGGCTAAACATCTCCATGGCGGACACCAGTGGAATCTTCGAGCACGAATCAGCACCATAGAACTCCCACCTCTCACCCGAGTCAGGGCGAAATCTCACCACACCATGAAAACAGTCAACAGTAGCCTTATATCTAGATAATACGTCCATTCCCAAGATGCAATCAAAATCTCCGATTCCCAAAACAATCAGATTGGACACCAAAATGTGCTCATCAATCGAAGCACACAATCCAACACCACTTCACGGGACCACAGACTCACACCAGCAGGGGTAGACACGGAAACAACATCACACAATGGGGAAGAACTCAACCCATACTCACAAACAAACAACTCAGAAATAAAAGAGTGTGATGCACCAGTGTCAAATAAAACTCTCGCAGGATAATCGAAAATAGAACATGTACCTGCGATCACTATGCCAGGCGTCTCCTCAGCCTTCTCTCTTGTCAAAGCGTTCGCCTGAGCATGCTGTGGAATCTGGAACTGAGGTCTCTGGGGTCCTCCAAACCTAGACGGTCCATTAGGCTGAAATCCAGATCGCTGAGTCGGAACAGGAAACTGCGGTCTCTGTGAAGAACCACCAGCCGAACCCTACTGTGAAGGAACTGAAGTCTGTCCCCTCAACAATGGACATGCTCTTCGAAAATGTCCCGACAGTCCACAGTTATTGCAAGTCCCGTGAACACCACGACACTGTGAAGTCGGATGCCTACCTCCGCACTGTCCACAAAATCCACCGCCAGAACCACTGCTACCAGAACTCGTGGAACCAGAGGAACTCGAGTTCGCCTTATTCTTAAATTGCTTTCCCCGAGGCCTAAACTGTTTGCGACTCGACTGCTGCGACCCTTGGGGAGACTGAAACGACTGCGATACTTCCTACGCCGGTTGAAACGCACGCCCAAACTTTGGCTGCACCGAAGCATCGGCCTCCATCAAACTCTCCTCAATGTCGACCGCATTGTTCACAGCTTCAATATAGATCGCAGGTGAACCAGACAAAACCATCCGGTACAAATCAGGCCTCAAGCCTTTCAGAAATTTGTTCCTCTTTGTCCTCTCCTGGTTTGCAATGTGTGGCACGTAAACCAAGAGCGCAGAAAACTGTGGGGCATACTCAGCCACTCGCATGCTACCCTGCTTCAAGTTGTCAAACTCCCGCTCCCAGCTGTTATAGAAGGAATCCGGAGTACACTCCTGTCTGAACGCCTCACAGAAGCTCTCACAGGTGATCACAGCCCCACTATCTCTAGGATACGAGAAGTACATCTCCACCAGCGCTGTGCATTGTCTCTCAGCTGCAACACCGCTAGCTTCAGTCTCTTCTCGGGAGCGTACTCCAGAGTATCGAATAACTCCTCCATCTGAGCTAACCAATCCTCAGCCATCGCACCACCCTATGCTATAGAAAACGTCGGAGGGTTCGTCCGCTGAAACCTATCCAGGACCAACTCCATCTCGCCTATCTGTCTTGTAACATTCTCAACCTGATGAACATCATCATCACTACCTGCCCTAGACTCCTCCGCAGTACGTCTAGTCGTACTACCTCTTCCTCTCCTCGGCGGCATATAAACAAATCTAGAGGTAAGATCTCACAGCAGATATATCACATAGACAGAATAAAGATCACATAAGTCACAGAGTCAATCAAAATCAAATCAAAACTCTGTGCCTAGACTCGAATTGATCAAAGGAAATCGAGCTTATCCCAGTTTAAGCTCTGATACCAAAAATGTCAGGCCCCATGCTAATCACACATAAAATCGGGCTTAAAAATTTTCGAAATACAATTGGGCCTGAACTTAAAACATCATTCAAAATATTCATAATCAAAATAAGAGTTAACTCAAACTCCAACAATTCAGGTAACAACAATATTCAATTCAAAATACAGATCCCCAAATACGATAAAACACGGGGCATCCCCCGGTTCAATACATATCATAAATAGACTGGGACTCAAGGAAACGGGGATCGACCAGTTGGCCCTCCACTCGGTCCAGCCTGGTTACCTGAAGATCCTGCAAATGGGTAACACAGACCCAAAAAACACAAAGCAGGAAAATAAATACGAGGTCAAGCCTCAGTACGAAGAGCTCTAAAATAAACAGCAACTCATATACATGCAGTATCTAAAGTCATGAGATGCATGAGGCTATCAAGGAAAATCGGATATCGAGACCAGTAAGTCAACTGGCAAATCAAAATCAGTCGAGCCTCTAAACCCACACAGTAAGTCAACCGGTGGAATCATCGGTCTGTGATATTCCGGCCCGTCAGCCATCACAGCTCGATGGTATTCCGAAACGACAAATCAGTCTCTCACCACTTCGATGATAGCGTTGGAATTTTCAGGCACACCACATCAATCACCCAATCACAACGTGGCTCTAATCTCGGGTCATCAATCGATCAATCTGGCTCAAGATGTATGCATGAATGACAAGGAAAACATATCTGATTTCTACATGCATAGAATATGTAAACAGTGCATACAAATCAATAGCTCAGGCAGTTCACATAATAACAAATTCCATAGAAGCCAAACTCATACCTTCAATACTAGCAGGTTATGCTCGAAGCTGTTAAATCACGCTCAATCGTACCTTCCACAGCTGATCTACCTCAACAGATAATTACCAAGGAAAGGCAGTTTCTTCCTGCACAATTCTACCCTTCGCTGGTCACGTCCAACCACAACGAAGTTCCTGGAAGCTGAAATCTGTACAAGGCATCTCATTCTTAGTTCATATCTAACTCAAATCTGAACCTCAACATACAAAATCCTACGGCCAAGAACTCGAATCCAGTTCTACTTCTAAACAAAGTACTACAGTCCATACTAAGCTTTGAACAGTAGGAATTCCTTACCCAGAAGCTGAAACCAGCGGAAGAACTATCAAATTCCACTGTACAAAGAAACCAGCAACTTCGCGATCCTCTCCAAGATCGTTCTACAGCCTCAACCTGGTAACAATCGAAAGAGAAACTCACAAGGAATCCAGCGCCACCAAGTTCACTCAAAACAACGGCGGGAAGCGGCGGCAATCGACGGAGAAAAGTCACAGTGAACAGTAGCTAAAACGAGGGTTTAGATATTGGAGATAAGAAATATCGGGTTCAGAATAATTCTAAGTGTCGATCAACACTTATCTATATATCTCTCAATCCACTGCTGCTGTTCTCAAAATAACCAGACGTCGTGAACAGTAGGTATCTCACAGCAGATACCAATCGTTGTTTTCAACAGAAACCAGATTTTCCTCTTAACAAAACCAGCAGCAACCACCAGGCGTTGCATTTGCAAAGTAGCATCAAAACGACACCGTTACAACTAAACAAAACGACGCCACAGTGTTCCACCAGCTGACAACAGATTTCTCTTGCGAAGCAACCAAAAGCTGGTAACAGATTCCTTCAAAAACCACCAGCGACTGGTTACGCGAAACAATTCAAAACAACGACGTAAAGGACATGTCATCATATCTGTCAATAGCTGGTTAATCAACCCAGCGACTGGATAAACCACGCAACCGATCCCTCGCTACTGGTCCCAGACGCAATACCCAAAACGCTGCGTTTCAACTTTGACCAACACGTGTCGCTTTCTCGTTAAATCTCGCACCCAAAGCAACTATTGCCAGCAGCAACCTCTTCAATTGAAACTACTGCCAGCAGATACCTCCTCAAATGCAACTACCGATTCCTAATTTCCACCAGCTACGAGCTACAGTACCGTTGACTCACGTTGACTCTTGAATTTTGCTACGAATGGTTTCTAACACTTAGAGAAATTCGACAACCCAAAATCCCGTGACTAATCCTATGAAACATATTAATCACTATTCAAATTTCTCAATCCTCACAGTAACCCAACCTTAAGAGATTTCATTGCGACTGGGACGATAAGCTTAAAGCTCGGTGCTATATAATGGCTTCCATGTCAATGAATTGCAGCGGGGATTCAAGGAGACGAGGTATGCTGCTACTATACACCTTCACCTCAAGGAAATGTACGGGGAGAACTCTTGGACTGAGAGATTCGCTACTGTCGAGGAGCTTGTGATGAGCTGCATATGCGAGGGGACTTCAGTTTGCAATCATGGGGTCCGTATGATTGGGCTCATTGAAAAGCTAGTGGGCCTCGAAATCTCGCTTCCACATGAACTGTCTGTGAATTTAATTCTTCTCTCCCTCATTGCTACATTCGACCTGTTTGTGGTCAACTTCAATATGAACAAGATGGATGCCACCCTTGAAGAGTTGGTAAACATGCTTGTCTTGATTTAGGCGACCATAAAAAAGGATAAGCCTATCCTCCTTTTGGCTCTTCTTCATCTGCGAAGAACGGCCCTGCGAAGGAGGAGAAGCCCACCAAGAAGCCCAAGGAAAGGTCTCCGAAGCCGAACAAGTTTGAGGATGTTTTCCACCATTGCCACAAGCCTGGGCGTTGGAGGAGGAATTGTCGGGATTACCTCGAGCAGTTGCGAAATGCAAAAGGTATATTCTACATTGAAATAAATATGTCTCTTAACTAGACTTCTTGGGTAATTGATACCGGATGTGGATCTCATATCTGCAATGACTTGCAGGTAATGACAAGAAGTCGACGTCTTAGGGTGGGTGAGACCCACTTGAGGCTTGGAAACAGAGCAAGGGTTGCAGCCTTAGTGATAGGAGATGTGTATTTATTTCTTCATTCAAATTTTAAGTTTTTATTAAATATGTTTTATTTGTTCTTGAATTAATAAATAAACAGGGATAATGTTGTTGAAAAATGTCCATACCAAGGCAGTGGATAAAACTCCATATGAGATATGGATGGGCAAGCCACCCAAGTACTCGTACTTGAAGATATGGGGATGTCCTGCTTACGTGAAATAGATAGTGGGAGATAAGCTGGATGATTCATCTTATGATACTTCATTGGATCCAAATAATCCGATTTGATACTACTTCTACTATCACAGTGAAACAAAAGTGTTTGTTTCTAGACATGCTACCTTTGGAGAAGGAATTTCTACTTGATAGAAAAGGAAATATAGTAGAACTCGAAGAAGTTCGAGAACCAACTGAAGTACTAAGTGAATATCCCACACCTCAAGAACCAATCCTTGATATGGACACACTTAGGAGATCTGAAAGAGTTCCTAGAGCTCCTGTTAGATATGGTTCCTTTTTTAAGAGGATCAAAGTGATCAAACTGTTGGATATGATCCAAGAACCTTCAAGGAGGCAATTTCCGATGCTGATCCAAATTGGTGGCTTGAAGCAATGCAATCTGAGATTGACTCAATGCATTCGAACCATGGGATCCTCCCGAAGGAATAGTTCCTATTGGGTGCAAATGGATATCCAAGAGAAAACTTGGGCCTGATGGTAAGATATTGACCTACAAGGCGCGACAAGGTTACTCTCAAAGGCAATGTGTTGCCTATGATGAAACCTTTTTGTCAGTTTTAATCTCAATTCGATTAGAATCCTGCTAGCCATAGCCGCATGTACGACTGTGAGATATGAAAAATGGATGTGAAGACTGTGTTCCTTAATGGAAACATTAAGGAGGAAATATATATGACGCAGCCTAAGGGTTTCACATCCGTAGGAAGTGAGCATAAAGTATGCAAACTTCAGAGATCGATCTACGGTCTCAAGAAATAATCGAGAATTTGGAACCTGAGGTTTGATGAAACAATTAAAGAATTTGGTTTCATCAACTATCCCGAGGAACCATGTGTGTATAAGAAGGTAGTTAAGAATGCTGTGACATTCCTTGTACTTTATGTTGATGACATTCTACTCATTGAGAATGATGTAGGAATGCTGCAATAAACTAAAGTATGGTTATCTGGTATATTCTCGATGAAGGACATGGGTGAAATCATCCTATATTCTGGGAATATAGATCATGTATGGTATGATCTCGACCAGACCGGATGTCGCATATGCTCTGAATGTCACGAGCCGCTACCAAGCCAACCCCGGCCAAATGCACTGGAAGGCTGTGAAAGATATTCTTAAGTACTTACGAAGGACTAAGAATATGTTCATGGTCTATGGGGTGATGAACTGAAATTGGAAGGCTACACTGTTTCTAGCTTCCAATGCGATGTGGATGACTCGAAGTCAACCTCTGGATTTATATTCATGCTCAATGGTGGTGCTGTCTCTTGGAAGAGTTCCAAGCAAGACACCTTCACGGATTTAAAAACTGAGGCTGAGTACATCGCAGCATCAGCTGCTGCAAAAGAGGCGGTTTGGATGAGGAATGTCGTCCAAGAGTTGGGCGTAATTCTAGAAGGAGTTGGTCCAGTACCAGTTTACTGTGACAACCCGGGAGCCGTTGCGCAAGCAAAGGAACCTAGGTCTCACCAAAGATCCAAACACATATTGAGGAAATACCACATAATCCGGGATATTGTGGCTAGAGGTGACATAGCAGTCGTGTCAGGCCTGGTGCGCTAATACAAAAATTAATCACAATTATGCGGAAGCATCATAAAAATATGGGAATTTTTGAATATAGGCCTGATCCAATATCATTCAAAATACATTCATACTCAAATAAAAGTTTAAATCAAAACTCAAACAACAAACAAATAGTCAATCAACTACAGATACCCGAATAATTAAAGGCACAGGACATCCCTGGATCAATATAATATATCAATACAAGTGGGACTCAGATCAAAAAGGGGATCGACCAGCTGAAGCTCCACTTGTTCCAGCCTGGTTATCTGAAGAACCTGTGATGGCCAACACCGACCACAACAACCCAAAATAGGGAAAATAAACGAGGTCAAACCTCAGTACGAAGAGCAAAATAAAATCATCTATCATATCAGACAATGCAATATCTCAATCGTGCAATGCATGAAAAGAGGCTACCAAGAATCATCGGTAGACAAAAGAACAACGACTCAACTGTACAGATCTCATCAATCATTATCATCATCATCATCTTGTGATCTTCAAGTGCGATGACTCATCCGACCATCACAAGGCATTGTGGTATTCAGGAACGACGACTCAGTCGGCCACCACATCAAAATAGCGTTGGACCTTTCAGGCGAGGCGACTCATCCGGCCGATCACAACGTGCAAAGGAATTCAGCTCTCAATCAGGCTCAATATGTATGCGTGAATGCACAACAGACTCATGCTTAAAAATCATGCATATATCTCACGCACGAACAAATATGAGCACAGAATCATCATACAATCAGAACAAAGCACATCAAATAATACATCAAAGAAATATCCCAAAGATGATAACAAAGCTGCTAAAATCTAGCTCAATTCGTACCTCAATTCAGCTTCTACCTCAACAAATCTTGCAAAAACAAGGGCGCAACAACCATCTCAAGTCTACTGCCCTAATAGCTTCACGACGAACTCAACAGAAGCCACTACCTGCTCAAATATGCCAAGATATCTCAATATCAACTCAAATATGAACTCATACAACTTAAATTCTAAAGCCTCGTAGCTCAATCAGCTACCTCAACTCTACAGAGCACCACTCAGCTCTCAAAGACGCTTAAAATGGAAAGAAATCACTTACCCAAAGGTGCTAAAGAACAGAAGAACTACGGTTCAACAATCACGAAGACACACGAACACTGCAACAACTTCGTGCTCCTCAAATCCGGCGACTCCAGTCTCCAAACTGGTATCAATCAAACTCTCTAGAGAAGACGAGCTCAGTGCTACAAATCTTGCTCCAAAAGGCAGCGTAAAATGACGGCAATCGACGGAAATAGGGTTCGGATGAACAGTAACTTTCGAGGGTTATCGGGGATGAAGATAAGAAATATCAGGTTCGAAAATACTCTAAGTGTTGATCGAACTTAATTTAAATCCCCAGATCCAATCTACAGTAGGAGTCAATCTCCAACAAATCCAGATCTCATCGCTAAAACAGAAGTCTCTCAAATCTGGCATTAGCTATCAGTCACATCTGACTACGCTATCTCAGATATGAATCTACAAACAAAACATGCGTTCTACTCAAAACGGTGTCGCGCTACTTAACAAAACAACGTAGCATCGGGGTCTCGCTCTCACAACAGATCCCGCTAACGCTCATCCAGACTTGACCACATAAACGCTCTCATCTATTCACGCCCTCTAAACAGATTCCACTCGTGTGAAATATGAATACTCGATACGACATTGCATTACCTCTTGCAACGCCAAATCTGATTAGCACCTCAACGACAACGTTTCGCTCCCTGCTCGCGGCATTTCACGCAAACACGCGAAGAACACATCTGAACATCCAGATTTCACTCAAATCTGAATCTCGCTAATTCTCGCACCAGAATCCCAAAAGAATATGTTCTTCCAGCGATAGGCCTCATATCTGGATTCTTACTGGAATCAGATCCCGATAAGAAGAAACTCAAGTAGCTAATCCCAATCCAAATCTGCTTAGCTAATGAATCATACTTAACAATTTCTAGTCCTCACATTCTCCCCCACTAGAAATCAATTTCATCCTGGAAATCAATTCGTAGCACCATATTCTAAAATAACGAGGAACAATAATCACAACAAGATGGAATTCTCACGGCACAGTATACTAGACATCATTCCAAAAATACCTATGCCATACCGCCCAGCAAACTCAATGCCTAACAAAATCAAAATCAACCCTCAACACATGAAACAAAAGTCAGAAATTACCTGGAATACTACTGCCATCACAGCTCAAATAGATGAGGCCACTCTAGTCTCATCTTCTCTTCCAATTCCCAGGTATCTTCATCACAACCGTAATAACCTTGTTCCTCAGCTGCTTCTCCTTCCTATCCAGAATCTGCACTGGATATTCAACATAGCTCAAGGTAGAATCCAGCTCAACTTCATCAGTCCTCAACACATGGGACGGATCTGGCTCATACTTCCTCAACATTGACACATGAAACACATCATGCATCGCTGCTAACTCATCAGGCAGCTTCAATATATAAGCCAATTGTCCGATCCTCTCAACATCTCAAAGGGACCAACGAATCTAGGATCCAATTTACCCTTAAATCTGAAACTCATCACGCTCTTGAAAGGAGAAACTTTGAGAAACACTTGATCGCCAACCTAAAACTCCAAAGGTCTGCGTCTCTTATTAGAATAGCTAGCATGTCGATCTTGAGATGCTTTCATCCTACTCCGAATCAACTCAATCTGATCCTTCATGTGCTGCACAAACTCAAGAGTAGACAACTGCTTCTCATAAATCTCTTCCTAGCAGATCGGTGATCTAAACTTACGACCATACAGCGCTTCAAAAGGGGCCATCTCAATAGTCACCTGGTAGCTGTTGTTATAAGAAAACTCAACTAAGGACAAGGAATCCTACCAGCCACCACTGAAATCCAATACAACTGCTCGCAGCATATCTTCTAAAATCTGAATGGTCCTCTCAGATTGACTATCTGTCTGTGGGTGATAGGCTGTAATTATAGCCAATCTCGAACTCATTGCTGCCTGCAAGCTCTTCCAGAATCGGGAAGTAAACCTCGGATATGTATCAGACACTATCGAAACAGGCACTCATGCAATCTCACCACATGGTCAATGTACAGCGCGCCATCTTCTTCATCGAACACCTCACATCATAGGGAATGAAATGGGCTGACTTCGAGAGTCTATAAAAACCAAAATCGCATCACATCCCCTACTCGATCGAGGCAAATGAGTCACAAAATCCATGGCGATGTGCTCCCAAATCCACTGAGGCACTTCTAGACTCTATAGCAATCCATTAGGTCTCATCCTCTCAGCCTTGACCTGTTGGCAATTCAAACATCGAGCTACAAATCAAGAGATATCATTCCTCATGCCTTCCCGCCAAAAATGAGACTTCAGGGCATGATAGATCTTCTTCTCGCCCGGATGCGCACTGTATCGACTACAATGAGCTTCATTCAAGATGTCTTCCTTCAAATCAATCAAATTCGGAACCACCAACCTACCTCGAAATCTCATGAATCCATCATAAGCAACAGAAAATACTCAGACTGACCATTCTGGGTCTTAATATTCAACTCATGTACATACGGATCAGTCCTCTGCGCTGCTCTAATGTCTGCTACCAACTGTGGCTCAACCAGAAAAGAAGAAACCACGAATCAATGATCACCTGACTGAAAACGCCATCCAGAAGTCCCCAAATACTCATGGAATTTTGATATACTCATCAATGTCAACATCGCAGGTTGGGCTTTCCTACTCAAAGCATCGGCCAGTAAATTCATCCGCCCAGGCTGATACTGAATCTCGCACTCAAAATCCTTCAGCAACTCCATCCAGCGGCGTTGCCTCATATTCAAATCTGAGTGCGTGAAGACATACTTCAAACTCTTGTGGTCGGTGTATACCACAAATTGTTCACCATACAAATAGTGAAGCAAAATTTTAAAGGCAAACACTATCGCAGCCAACTATAAATAATGAACGATGTATCTCGTCTCATGGGGCTGCAACTGTCGAGACGCATAAGCTATCACATACCCGTTCTGCATCAGCATGCAACCCAAACCACTCAGAGAGGCATCAGAGCAAACTACAAAATCTCCAAAACCCGAGGGAAAAGCTAACACAGGAGCAGTAGTCAACTTCTCCTTAAGAAACTGGAAACTCGACTCACACTCTTCAGTCCAAACAAAATTTCTATCTTTCTGGGTCAACTGAGTCATCGGCCTAGCTATCGAAGAGAACTTGTCAATAAAACGC
Organism: Dorcoceras hygrometricum; assembly: GCA_001598015.1. Lineage (NCBI taxonomy): Eukaryota > Viridiplantae > Streptophyta > Magnoliopsida > Lamiales > Gesneriaceae > Dorcoceras > Dorcoceras hygrometricum. The sequence continues at coordinate 110,228 of KQ999917.1, read as the reverse complement.
CTATAATAGCCTGCCAAACCTAAGAAACTATGGATCTTAGTCACACTCCTAGGTCACTCCGAGTTAAGAAATGCTTCGACCTTACTCGGATACATGGATAAACCTTGCGCTGAAATGACATGACCCAAAAAGACAACTCTATCCAGCTAGAATTCACACTTGTTGAACTTCGCATACAACTGTGAGTCTCTCAGTTTCTGCAAAACCAATCTGAAGTGATCTTTATGCTCTCTGAAGTTCCTCGAATACACCAGATGTCATATATGAAGACAATCACAAAACGATCAATACACTCACTGAAGACGCGATTCATCAAATCCATGAAGACAGCAGGAGTATTCGTCAATCCAAATGGAATCACCAAAAAATCATAATGTCCATATCTAGTGCTGAAACCCGTCTTCGCCACGTCAGTGTCTCTGATCTGTAACTGATGATAACCAGACCACAGATCAATCTTAGAGTATACAGCAGATCCCTGCAACTGGTCGAACAAGTCATCAATCCTCGCAACGGATACTTGTTCTTAATCGTCGCTTTGTTCAACTGCCGAAAATCAACACACATCCTCATAGATCCATCATTCTTTTTCACGAAAAGAATCGGAGCTCCCCAGGGTGACATACTCGATCTAATGAAGCCCTTCTCTAAAAGATCACGCAACTGCTCTTTGAGTTCCTTCAACTCAGCTGGCACCAATCTATACGGAGCTCTAGAAATCGGGGCTGTTCCTGGCACCAACTCTATGCTGAAGTCAATCTCTCATCTTGTAGGGATCCAGGAATCTCATCCGGAAACACGTCACGAAACTCTCGAGCAATCGGGACATCGCTCAATCCTACTCGTGATACTTGGGAAACATCCAAGGCATAAATAATAAACCCTGAATTCTCTAGCGACAACAAACTAAACATTTCCATGACAGACATCAAAGGAAGCTTAGGTCGCGAATCAACAACATAGAAATCCCATTTCTCTACAAATTCAGGCCTAAATATCACTACACCATGAAAGCAATCAACTGTCGCTCTATAACTGGACAACACGTCCATTCCCAAGATACAGTAAAAATCTCTAATCTCCAGGACAATCAGATTAGTCACTAGCACATGCTCCTCAAACCTAAGAACACAATCCAACACCACCTCACGGAACAACAAACCCACGCCAGGAGGGCTAAATACAGAGACAACATCACATAGTGGGGAAGAACTCAACCCACACTCATACACAAACAACTCAGAAATAAAGGAGTGTGATGCTCCCGTATCAAACAAAACTCGTGCAGGAAAATCAAAGATAGAGCAAGTACCTGCAATCCAACACCACCTCACGGAACAACAAACCCACGCCAGGAGGGCTAAATACAGAGACAACATCACATAGTCGGGGAAGAACTCAACCCACACTCATACACAAACAACTCAGAAATAAAGGAGTGTGATGCTCCCGTATCAAACAAAACTCGTGCAGGAAAATCAAAGATAGAGCAAGTACCTGCAATCACTCCCTCTGGTCTATCCTCCGCCTGATCTCTCATCATGGCGTTCACCTGAGCTTGTTGCGGTCCCGGAAATTGAGGTCTCGAAGGTCCACCAAACCTAGACGGTTCACGGGGTTGGAAACCTGATCATTGGGACTGAACAAAAGGTTGCGGTCTCTGCGAAGAACCACCAGCTGAACCTTGCTGCGACTGACCCAAAGACTAACCTCCAGGCAGACACACTCGAGAAAAATGTCCAGGCTGCCCACAATTATGGCAAAGGCCCTGAACTCCACGTCACTTAGAAGTCATATGAAGACCTCCACACTGTCCACAAGTCACTCCTCCTCCGGAGCCACTGCCACTAGAACTCACTGAACCAGAAGAACTCGAGTTCGAACACTTCTTAAACTGTTTCCCTCGAGACTTGAACCTCTGATGAATTGACTGTTGCGGAACTTGAGGGGATTGGAAAGAAGACATCGCTCTAGGTACAGGTTGAAAACTACGTCAAGCTGTCGGCTGAACCTGATTCTGCACCTCCATCAGACTCTCCTCAATATCCACTGCTCTATCCACAGCCTCAGCATACGTCTCAGGGGAACCAGCTAACATACGGAACAACTGGGGCCTCAACCCTCTCAAAAACTTGTTCCTCTTTGTCCTCTCCTGGTTCGCAACATGGGGAACATACGACAACAGTGAAGAAAATTGTCTGGCATCTCGGCCACCCTCAAGTTCCCTTGCTTCAGGTTATCAAACTCCCGCTCACGGTTGTTATAGAAAGACTAAGGGGTATAGTCCTGTTGAAAAGTTGCACAGAAGCTCTACCAAGAAATCAAAACTCCAGTCTCTCTCATGACACGAGAAGTACCCTTCCACCAGCGTTGCGCATGCTCTCTCAACTGCAACACTGCTAACTTCAGCCTCCTCTCTTGCGAGTACTCCACTGCGTCAAAAAAACTCTTCCATGTGCTCAAGCCAACCTTCAGCCAACAGACCAGCCTCGACAACAGTAAACGTCGGGGGATTCATCCTCTGGAACCTAGCCAACACTAGCTCCATCTCTCCAAATCTGTCGAGTCACATCATCCACCTCTATCTGTCTAGCGCGTCGGCGCAAAGGTATCTCCTGCTGCTCAACATCCTCATCACTGCCCGAGGCTCTAGACTCCCCATCTACCTGCCTAGCAATCCTACTCCTACCTCTCCTCGGCGGCATCTACCAAAACTCAGAGGTAGGAAAACAGCAGATAAACTCACAGAGGCAAATAACCAAATCACACAATCACAGATTCAGTCAAAAATAAAAACTCAAACTCTGTGCCTAGACTCAAGTGTGATAATAAGGAACGAGCTTATCCCAGTTTAAGCTCTGATACAAATAATGTCAGGCCAGGTGCGCTAATACAATAATTAGTCATAACTATGCGGAAGCATCATAAAAATATGGGCTAAAAATTTTCGAATATAGGCCTGATCCAATATCATTCAAAATACATTCATACTCAAAATAAGAGTTTAAATGAAAACTCAAACAACAAAAAAATAGTCAATCAACTACAGATACTCGAATAATTAAAGGCACAGGACATCCCCTGGCTCAATATAATATATCAATACAACTGGGAGTCAGATCAAAAAGGGGATCGAACAGCTGAAGCTCCACTCTATCCAACCTAGTTACCTGAAGAACCTGTGATGGCAAACACCGACCAAAACAGCCCAAAAGAGGGAAAATAAACGAGGTCAAACCTCAGTACGAAGAGCAAAATAAAAGCATCTATCATATCAGCCAATGCAATATCTCAATCTTGCAATGCAAGGGGCTAGCAAGAATCATCGGTTGACAAAAGCACAACAACTCAGCTGTGCAGATCTCATCAATCATCATCATCATCATCTTGTGATCTTCAGGTGCGACGACTCAGTCGACCATCACAAGGAAGTGTGGTATTCAGGCACGACGACTCAGCCGGCCACCACATCAAAACAGCGTTGGACCTTTCAGGAGCGACGACTCATCTGGCCGATCACAACGTGCAAAGGAATTCAGCTCTCAAAGGAATCAGGCTCAATATATAGGCGTGAATGCACATCAGACTCATGCTTAAAAATCATACATATATCTCTGCTAAAATCTAGCTCAATTCGACTCAATTCAGCTTCACTCAAAAAATCTTACAAAAACAAGGGCGCAACAACCAGCTCAAGTCTACTGCCCTAGTAGCTTCACGACGAACTCAACAGAAGCCACTACCTGCTCAAATCTGCCAAGATATCTCAATATCAACTCAAATATGAACTCATACAGCTTAAATGCTAAAGCCTCGTAGCTCACTCAGCTACCTCAACTCTATAGAGCACCACTCAGCTCTCAACGAAGCTTAAAATGAAAATAAATCACTTACCCAAAGCTGCTAAAGAACAGAAGAACTATGATTCAACAATCACGAACACTGCAACAACTTCGTGCTCCTCAAATCCGGTGACTCCAGTCTCCAAACTGGTATCAATCGAACGCTCTAGATAAGACGAGCACAGTGCTATAAATCTTTCTCCAAACGGTGGCGTAAAACGACGACAATCGACGGAAATAGGATTCGGATGAATAGTAACTATCGTGGATTATCGGGGATGAAGATAATAAATATCAGGTTCGAAAATACTCCAAGTGTTGATCGACACTTAATATAAATTCCCAGATCCAGTCTGCAGTAGGATTCAATTGCCTACAATCCAGATCTCATCGCTAAAATAGAAGTCCCTCAAATATGGCATTAGCTATCATTCACATATGACTACGATATCTCATATCTGACTCTCCAAACGAATTCTACTCAAAACGGTGTCGTGCTACTTAACAAAACGACGTAGCATCGGGGTCCCGCTAACGCTGAGCCAGACTTTACCACATAAACGCTCACATCCGTTCATGCCCACTAAACAGATTCCACTCGTGTGAAATATGAATACTCGAGACGACATCGCATTACCTCTTGAAACGCCAAATCTGATTAGCACCTCAACGACAACGTTTCGCTCCCTGCTCGCGGCAATTCACGCAAACACATGAAGAACACATCTGAACATCTAGATTTCACTAAAATCTGAATCTCGCTATTTCTCGCACCAGAATCCCAAAAGCATATCTTCTTCCAGCAATAGGCCTCAAATCTGGATTCTTACTGGTATCAGATCCCGATAATCAGAAACTCAAGTAGCTAATCCCAATCCAAATCTGCTTAGCTAATGAATCGTACTTAACAGTTTCTAGTCCTCATAAGTCGAGAGAGTCTCATCTGTATACAACATTGCTGACCCACTTACGAAGCCCTTTCCAGGACCATTGTTTGAAAAACATCACAAAGTAATGGGACTACGTCTCATGAATAGTTGGCTTTAGGGCAAGTGGGAGATTGTTAGAGTAGGTGCCCAACTAGCCAGCCTGTGGCATGTGGGTTCTTGTTGACTCTGTGTAAAACGATTTTTAGTCTCCCGGCTATATTCTTTGTTCTTACGCTGCCTCGCCGGGGGGCGGATCCGGATCCCCAACATATACAACATTGCTGACCCACTTACGAAGCCCTTTCCAGGACCATTGTTTGAAAAACATCACAAAGTAATGGGACTACGTCTCATGAATAGTTGGCTTTAGGGCAAGTGGGAGATTGTTAGAGTAGGTGCCCAACTAGCCAGCCTGTGGCATGTGGGTTCTTGTTGACTCTGTGTAAAACGATTTTTATTTATGAAATTCACATATTTATGGCATTCTTTATATTCATTATTATGATTACAAATTGTTGGATAAAGACCTTGAATGCACTATAGTGTATGTTAGATGTGATAGTGGATTGGATGGCTATCATGAAACACATCTAATAGTCATTGTGTGTTCTAAACAAGTTTCCCATCAATTGGGCCGTCCAAAAGATTATAAGGGTCGCCCGAGCTTGAGACTAGCATTTAGGATGCAAAGTACCACGTTTCATTGTTAGGGAACATAGTGATGTTATAAGCATGCAGATGGATAGTGACCTGATGATCTATTGAATTACCCTCGTTCTGGCTTTCCAAGTGGTTATCATTTTTCGAGTGGATTAAGTCCGAGGTCTTGGTTGTACAGATTAGTCCTCGCTACTCGAAAATATCATTGAGACTCTACATGATAGGTCCTCACTTTGACCCATTTACCGACTTAGTTGGGGTCATCAGGTGGCGGGATCGGGTGAGGTCACAAGGCATGTAGGAGTCGATGCTTCGTTGTCGAGGATTCATTGCTCGCCCTTGTGCATGGATATCATATTCTATCTGAGGAGATAATAGTGTGACAAATATCTGACCAGATTACTAGATGTGTTTTAGCTAAATGGGTTTACCTAGTAGCACATGCGATGTCACTATTTGATCTCCAAGATGTCTACATGGCTATCGAATTTCTAGCGACTCTCGATATACCAATGGTCGTTGATTCGAACGGGATATTTGAACTGAAAGAACCGAACTGTACACTAACCATGACCAACTGGTTAGTGCAGGCACTATCAGTGATACCTATGGATCATGGGGCGATGTTGCTATACGATTTATCATGATCAGACAGATAAATCCGAATTTTGTTTTCGGAGTCACAAAGAGTTGTGAGCCCACAACTAGCTGTATCCTTGAACCATTAAGGATCACACAAGTATTGGTTTCTCAATTACCGTACGGAAATTGTATTCAATTTTTTGAGTACAGTAGGGGGAAGGATGGAAGTGCGACTCCTAAAATTGGTTGGGTAAGTAAGTCTTTCCTTTTAACTAGGGGGCCTAACTGCTATTTTGTATTAGGTTGTCCGAAAAATTGTTTTCACAACATAATGTTCAGTTTTGTAAACTGTGAAGATCGGTCTGATCAGACCATCGATCGGAATTATGATGAAGCCACAACGATGGATTTGAAACAATTGTTCCCTGGGCCTGGGCCTGACCTTGGCCCATTAACCTGGTTTAAGCCAATGAAAATATATAAATAGGGGCCTTGGAGGAGTCATTTAGAAGTACCAAGTTGTGCTGGCAACTCTCCCCCTCATCTCCCTTCCCCTCTCTCGCCCTCTTCCTCCCGCATCCGACCCACCGCCGTGCCGCCGCCTTTGCCTTCCGCCATCGATGCCGTCGTCACCGTGCCGCCGCCTTCGCCGCCTGCCGTCGCCGCCGCCTCCTGACGTCTCCGCCTCCATCGCCGCCACCATCGGTATTCATTCTGACTGTCTCGGTGTGGAGATTCCATCCGCAGAACATTTGTTTGTTTTCTAGTGCAAATCAGCAGTGGAATTGAGATTTTGGTCGTGGACCGGATTTGACGTTCATCAGCCTTTCAACCATTGAAGGGACATTTCCCTCGTGGACTGGTCAGAGCCAGGCGCCTAGTCGCCTGAGGTTAATTACCAAAACATACTATGCATGTTTAAATTTAATTTTTGTGTATTGACCGTTCCCGGGTATTCAAATATTTTAAACTTCCGCAACGCCCAGGGAGCAGGATCCGGATCCGCCGCTGCGCCAACAATTATTTCATTCTCTGAGCTGGTTTCATGCTCCTAAGCTGATACCTTATTCTCTGAGCTAGTTTTACGTTCCTAAGTTGTTATCCATTTCTCTGAGCTGGTTTTATGTTCCGAAGCTATTGTCTTCTTCCCTGAACTATTTTTACGCTTGTAAGCTGTTGTCTTCTTTCCTGAGCTGTTTTTACGGTCGTAAGCTGATGTATACCCTTAAGTCGTTATATTTTTCTCTGAGATGGTTTCGTGCCCTTAAGCTGTTATATTATTCTCCGAGCTGATTTCATGTTTCTAAGCTGTTATCTTTTTTCTAAGCTGGTTATAATTTCCTAAGCTGTAATCTTATTCTCCGAGCTGGTTTCACATGCCTAAGCTATTATATTCGTCTCCGAGCTGTTCCACGCTCGTAAGCTGTTCTCCGTACTCGGAGCTCTTTTTACACTCGTGACCTGTTCTTCCATTCTGAGGTAAATTCAGAGTTCCCAGAGTCGTGTTCCTACGTACAACAAGCAATATTTTCAATGTAAAAATAGAGTTTTCTTTTGTTTTATAGTGCGAACCGTTTGCGTTCGATCTATGAATCAAATATTTTACTAAAAAGGACAGGGAATGAAGGAGTTAGGCAGAATTTTCCAATCGTATTTATCGATTTTAGGAAGAACTTTCAAAGTTTTATGCTATGTGGCAAATATAAGACAGACGATCACAATTTACGTTAGTGTGGATGTCGGTCGACGGACAGGGGTGCCCCTCCGATAGGAAAGATTAAAGGGAGATAGTTCGCCATAGGCCTGATATCAGATGAGCTTGATCAAGAGACCTAACCTAAGTAGAAGCTTCTGCGCCACATTTCATAGAGAAAAGTTTTATGAGTTATGTTATAACCGTAGTTTACTAAAATGATGTCTAACGCTTACTTCCTTTAAATTAAATATTATGTTAATTTTGTGTGCGATTTGTTATTACAGAGTTACCTGCTGACCCCCTAGGCTCACTAGCTTTCATGGCTGCAGGTAACAATGACAGCTGAGAGCTGGGGTAGCGCAAGCTAGAATGGACCGGGGATGTGTGTATATCAACGGCCTGTGTTTCCAAGCTATTTTAGGATGTGTATTTTTGTTTCCACGTTGAGAGCCAAGTTGTAGCAGATTATTACATTCCAGAAGACTTCCAAAACCGAATTTGAATTTTTGTTATGAAAGTTCTATATTAGCCTCCGTATTCTAGTTTGTTTAATTCTGAGCTGAATCCCATATCATGAACCATCACGCCTGCGTGCTGATTCTATCCCGAGCTGGTTCCAGCCCGTGTGTAGCTACGTTTGAGCTAATCGAGATCGCATGTGCTTCACTCGTTCCGATCCATCTTAGGTTCTCGTTGGACCAATACAGTAACTGCAAGCTGAATCCTTAGTTTTGAATCACTAAATCACCCCGATTGCTTTATTTATTGGAATTTTTTAAAAAATCCGAACAAGTGTACGTATTCCTTTGCGCTTTAGTCATCATTTTTTTATCGATGGACTAGGGCATCACACTTTTTGTCTGTGTGTGCTAGTTTTAAAGGTTTGAGAAATGTTTTTGATGTTTTTCAAAAACAGAGTTGTGATCATGTTGATTTCTGAAAGTATTGGTTTGCTGCGAATTTGATTCAGAAAATGTTTACAACGTTCAATCCAGTTCTTCTTGAAATTTGGGATGTTCTGCAAGTAGCATACAAGCAGCTTACGTTCTTTTGTTTTAGTAGCTTACAAACAGCTTACTTGAACTTGTTTCTGGAATGTTTCCTTAGATATTTTCGATTGCTTCAGACTAAGAAAATCTTTTAAGCTGTTTGTCATTTTGAGCTAAGTTCGCGATCTATTTTTCTCGAGCTGATTCTATGTCACGATCTGTTTACTTTCCTAGAGTTGTTTATCACCCCTGATCAGATTTCTCACCCAGAGCTATTTTACTCTCGTAATCTGATTTCATTATCTCTAACACCCAAAAATTCCTGATTACGTGAAGGTGAGTGCATTACTAGGGGAAAATATCTCTAGAAAAATTATGCGTCATTTTATGTGATTAAGTGTTAATTTAGTGTTTTAAGATGTTCATGACATTTTATTAGCCTGATCGAGTTCCGAACGCGTTGACGATACTGGGATACGATGGAGGTGTAAGTTTATTTAAATTTGTCAGCTCTCAGATTTTTAAGAGAAAAAATTTATTATTTTAAGCAGTATTTGTGAAAAACAAGATTTCATGGTAGAGTTTTCGGACTATGCACTTCTTTGGTGGGATCAAATAGTGGCAAATAAGAAGCGGTAAAATGAGAGGCCTATTGAGACATGGGATGAAATGATGAGGGTTATGAGAAATAGGTTTGTACCCAACCACTATTATCGAGAGATGTTTAAGAGGTTGCAAAGCTTGAGGCAGGGAACAAAGAGTGTGGAGGATTATTACAAGGAGATGGAAACCGCCATGATCAGGACTAATATTGAGGAGGATGATGAGGCTACAATGGCGAGCTTTTTGTGTGGCCTGAATCAAGAAATTCAAGATCAAGTGGAGCTTAGGCACTACATTGACTTGGATGAGATGGTGCAAATGGCGATCAAGGTGGAGCAACAAATCAAAAGACGAGGAGTGGGACGCACCACCTATCAAGCCGGAAGCTCAGCCTCTACTTGGCGTCCAAACCCGGTAGAACGAGAGGAGGGCAAGGTAGGGAATAAAACCAAAAGTGATATGACCACAAATAGAAAAGAAAAGAGTGTTGTGGTCGAAAAAAAGAGTGAACAAAAAAGTGATATGACCACAAATAGAAAAGAAAAGAGTGTTGTGGTCGAAAAAAAGAGTGAACAAAAAAGTGATATGACCACAAATAGAAAAGAAAAGAGTGTTGTGGTCGAAAAAAAGAGTGAACAAAAAAGTGATATGACCACAAATAGAAAAGAAAAGAGTGTTGTGGTCGAAAAAAAGAGTGAACAAAAAAGTGATATGACCACAAATAGAAAAGAAAAGAGTGTTGTGGTCGAAAAAAAGAGTGAACAAAAAAGTGATATGACCACAAATAGAAAAGAAAAGAGTGTTGTGGTCGAAAAAAAGAGTGAACAAAAAAGTGATATGACCACAAATAGAAAAGAAAAGAGTGTTGTGGTCGAAAAAAAGAGTGAACAAAAAAGTGATATGACCACAAATAGAAAAGAAAAGAGTGTTGTGGTCGAAAAAAAGAGTGAACAAAAAAGTGATATGACCACAAATAGGGAGACAAAGAGTGATGTGGTCGAAAAAAAGAGTGAACAAAAAAGTGAGATGACCACAAATAGAAAAGAAAAAAAAGTAGAGAAGGAGAATGGGGAGGAGGAGAAAGAGGCCAAGAAAAAAATGTTTATGGCCCAAAAGAGTGAGTTGAGAGGTGTTTTGCATTCAAAAGGTCCACTTGTGTTACTTATTTACAAGGAGATCCTCCTAAACACAAGTGACATAGCCGGATCACTGCCGAGCACTGTTGTTACTCTTTTGCAGGACTTTTAAGATGTGTTTCCCGAAGAGCTGTCGGAGGGATTACCACCTCTGAGGGGGATTGAGCATCAAATTGACTTGGTGCCGGGGAGTGCTTTGCCAAATCGTCCAGCATATAGGTGCAATCCAGAAGAGGCTAAAGAGCTTCAACGACAGGTGAGTGAGCTTTTACTTAAGGGCTATGTGCGTGAATCCATGTCACCTTGTGATGTGCCTGTTTTATTGTGCCAAGGAAAGATGGATCTTGGCGGATGTGTGTGGATTGCAGGGCTATCAATAACATTACTATCAAGTATAGACATCCCATACCTAGACTAGATGACATGTTGGATGAGTTTCACGGGTCTACCATCTTTAGCAAAATCGATCTTAAAAGTGGTTACCATCAGTTAGAATGAGGGAAGGTGATGAGTGGAAAACTACGTTTAAGACAAAGTATGGCTTGTATGAATGGTTAGTGATGCCAATTGGCTTAACGAATGCACCGAGAACTTTTATGCGACTAATGAATCATGTCCTGCGTACATACATTGGTAAGTTTGTAGTGGTTTACTTTGACGATATGCTGATATATAGCAAACATTTGGATGAACATGTTGAGCACCTGAGGCTCGTACTAACAACACTTAGGGCGGAACATCTGTATGATAATTTAAAGAAGTGTGTGTTTTGTATGGAAAAACTTGTTTTCCTTGGATATGTTGTGAGCTCTCAAGGTATACAAGTGGATGAAGAAAAGGTGAGTGCTATACGGGATTGGCCAACGCCTACTACTGTCGGTCAAGTTCAGAGTTTCCATGGCCTTTCCAGCTTCTACAGGAGGTTTGTAAGAGATTTTAGCACACTAGCAGCGCCTATGACAGCGGTGATCATGAAGACCGCTCCTTTCCTTTGGGGAGCAGAGCAGGAGAAGTCCTTCCAAATCATTAAGCAAAAGCTGATTAATGCTCCTGTACTTGTATTGCCTGACTTTTCTAACACTTTTTAAATTGAATGTGATGCTTCAGGATTAGGTATTGGGGGAGTGTTAATGCAAGGAGTAAGGCCTGTTGCTTACTTTAGCGAGAAAATTACTGGCGGCGAGTTGAACTACCCAACTTATGACAAGGAGTTGTACGCCTTGGTGAGGTCTCTTGAGGCATGGCAGCACTACCTTAGGCCAAAGGAGTTTGTGATTCACATGGATCATGAGTCTCTCAAGCACCTTAAAGGGCAGAAAAATCTTAACAAGAGGCATGCCAAGTGGGTGGCATTCATCGAGACATTTCCCTATGTGATCAAGTACAGACAAGGTAAGGAAAACATAGTGGCCGATGCACTATCACGAAGGTACATTTTATTCTCCACCCTAGGCTCGAAGTTCTTTGGATTTGAACATGTAAAAGAGTTATATGCACTAGATGATGATTTTAAGGATGTGTTTGAGTGTTGCATGCATGGAACACATGAAAAATTTTATTTTCATGAGGGGTTTTTATTTAGGGAATATAGATTGTGCATCCGTAAGTCTTCCATTAGAGAATTCCTTGTTAAAGAAGCGCATGAGGGTGTCCTAATGGGACATTTTGGTGTGGATAAGACCTTGAACGCATTGCATGAACATTTTTTTGGCCTCATATGAAACGTGATGTTCAACGTCATTGTGAAAGGTGTATAACATGTAGACAAGCAAAGTCTAGGGTACAACCCCATAGACTGTATACGCCACTTCCTATTCCTACTGAACCTTGGGTTGACCTGTCTACGGATTTTGTTCTTGGGCTACCTAGGTCTAAGAAGGGAAGGGACGCTATTTTTGTGGTGGTTGACCGTTTCTCCAAAATGACTCATTTTATTGCCTGTCATAAAGCTGATGATGCTTCTAATGTGGCTGACTTGTTCTTTAGGGATGTTGTTAGAATTCATGGGATGCCTAGGACCATTGTGTCTGATAGGGATACACGATTTTTGAGTTACTTTTGGAAGACGCTATGGTGCAAGCTTGGTACTAAGTTACTCTTTTCTACTACTTGTCACCCTCAGAAGGATGGGAAAACTGAAGTTGTTAATAGGACTTTAGGGACACTATTGCGTGCCATAATAAGCAAGAATTTGAAGAGTTGGGAAGAGTAATTAACTTTTGTCGAGTTTGCATATAATAGGAGTGTTCACTCTACTACAGGGTTTCCTCCATTTGAGATTGTGTATGGTTTTGACCCACTAACTCCTATGGATTTGTTGTCTCTCCCTATGAGTGAAAGGTTGAACTTGGATGGAAAGAAAAAGGCTAAGTATGTGAGAACTCTACATGAGAAGGTCAGAGCCAACATCGAGTAGAAGATTTAGCTTTACACCAGGCAAGCCAACAAAGGAAAGAAGAAGGTTACTTTTGAGCCTGAAGACTGGGTGTGGCTGCACTTAAGGAAAGAAAGGTTCCCAGAGAAGAGGCGTTCCAAACTCTTACCAAGGGGCGATGGACCTTTCCATGTGCTATAGAGGATCAATGACAATGCCTACAAGTTGGATCTACCAGGTGAGTATAATGTGAGTTCTAATTTTAAAGTTAGTGACCACTCTTTATTCTATGTAGGTCATGATCAAGATTTGAGGACAAATCCTTCTCAAGAGGGAGGATGATGCAATCACAGCTGTACGACGGGATCCATTAACATTGCCCTCGGGACCAATCACAAGAGGACGCAGCAAGAAGTTCAAAGAAGCCCTTCACGGACTCGTTTTGAGAACCCAAGAAATGTTTAAATAATAGGGGAAGCTCGAACATGAAAAGCTAGTTGGAGGCTTAAGATATTATATTGTCAATATTATTCAGGTCAAGACTAGAAAATGGAGATGAACAAAAAAAGCGAGTACATGCATGTGCTGCATGCATAGGATATTTGGTTTCACATGCATAGGACATTTCGTTTGTTTGGGTTTCTAAATTACTTTCCTTAAGATAAGATTTTCAAATAGTATTCGATAAGATAATAGATTGAGTTGACTAGGAGATTTGTTACCCTAATAAAAAGGGATTCTATATTGGAAGAAATCCTTAGGACTCTAGGAAACAAGTTTATATATATTTTAGTAGATGGATTTCGAAAATATAGATGTTTATGAATAAAAATATTTTGCTTTCTTGAAAAGTTGGTGTTTACCTTAAATAAAATCAAACTCATCAAAGTCTATAACTTTGTGGCGTTTTCCGGTTGATCTTCGCACGGATTGTCAAAGACGAGTTCCTTTGAAGGTTTGTTTGAGATTGATCGTTTTCTTTTCGTTGTGATTTTTGTTTCCTTTGAGAATTCATACGGAAAAGTTTCACACATCCTAAACATCTTGTTCTAACGATTGGACATAATTCGATTCTCTTGGCCATTGAATTGAGGGCGCGTGGAAATAAATATAACGTGTTTGCCTTTTTTAACCAACGAGAATCATATCAGAAGCTGAGCCACTTTGTGGAAGGACTGAGACCTACATTCAATTTGAATTTCAGGTTAGCAGGACCCAGATCTTATAGGGAAGCAATATATAAGGCCCTGCGAGTGGAGAGGGATTGGAAAGATGTGGAACAGGAAACACAACAGAGGAGGCAATATTTTCAGCAGGCAGGTCCGAGGCCCTTTAAGAAACAGAATACGAACCAGCAGCGACCCCAGTTGGAATTAGTAATCCGGTTTGTCCCAAGTGCCATAAGAATCATCCGGGACAATGCAAAGCTGGACAGAGCAGATGTTACAAGTGTGGTGCTCAAGGCCACATCTCTAAGTTATGTCCTCATTCAAAAAAACTGGTGCCCAGCAGAGCTTACATCATGACAGCTGAGCAAGCTAACCCCGATTCTACAGTGATTACGGGTAAGATTTTGGTTGCTGGTTTGTCCTCCTTTGCCCTGTTAGATTCGGGTGCGACCCATTACTTTATAGCCGAGGATTTTGCTAAGAAGTTAACGCATCATCCAGAAAGATTGTCTATAGGCTATTGCGTAACTGTACCATCAGGAGATGAGTTGATATCTTGTAGCATATATCGTGACTTAGATCTTGAACTTCAAGGACATGTAGTTACCGCCAATTTGATTGTTTTGCCCATGCCTGAATTCGATTTGATTTTGGGAATAGACTGGTTATCCAGATATGGAGTAGTGATCAACTTTAAGCTCAGGACAGTAGTTGTAAATCTGTCCACGGGATCTCAGATTTGTTCAAATCTAACCACCTTCAGAGAGTTCCTCGCTTTGTCTCCGCCTTGAAGGCCCAGCGTTGTTTGAGGAAAGGTGGAGTAGGGTTTCTAGCGAGTTTATCCTCCCTAGTCGTTTCTAGAAAATCCCAACTTTCAGATGTGGAGGTGGCGAACAAGTTCCCAGAAGTGTTTCCAGAAGACATCAGTGGTTTACTTGCAGATAGAGAGATAGAGTTTGCTATCGACTTAGTGCCTGGAGCATATCCGATTTCCAGACCTCCCTATAGGCTTGCTCCTATAGAGATGAAAGAGCTGAAAGAACAAATTCAAGACTTGTTGGATAAGGGATTTATTCGACCAAGTACATCCTCGTGGGGAGACCCAGTTTTGTTCGTTAAGAAAAAGTTTGGGAGTTTCAGATTGTGTATAGACTATCGTGAGTTGAATAATCTTACCATTAAGAATAAGTATCCCTTGCCTAGGATTGAGGAATTGTTTGATCAGTTGAAGGGAGCAGCAATGTTCTCTAAGATAGATTTAAGATCTGGATACCATCATCTGAAGATTAAAGAGGCCGGTGTATATAAGACAGCTTTCAGGACAAGATACGGCCATTATGTGTTTCTAGTGATGACGCCTTTTGGACTAACTAATGCTTCATCTGTTTTATGGATCTGATGAATAGAGTTTTCCAACCATTTTTGGATAAATTTGTAATAGTGTTTATAGATTATATATTAGTATATTCCAAGACCAGCTCCGAGCATGCCACTCAGCTTCGAATAGTGTTAAAAGTTTTGAAGGACAAGAGATTGTTTGCTAAGTTTAGAAAATGTGAGTTTTGGCTGGAGAAAGTTGCGTTTCTAGGTCACATCATCTCTAACGATGGTTTAGAAGTCGACCCAGCTTAGGTAGAAGTTGTGCGAGACTGGCCAGTGTCCAGATCTGTTTCAGAAGTGAGGAGCTTTTTGGGACTAGCTGGATATTACAGACGGTTTATTCAAGGATTTTCAAGGACAACAGTTCCATTGACTTTGTTGACTCGGAAACAAGTTAAATTTGAATGGACCCCTAGTTGTCAGCAGAGTTTCGAGAAGTTGAAGCAAGCATTGATAGAAGCTCCAGTTTTGACCATGCCTTCTGAACAAGGGAATTTTGTGATATTCAAAGATGCTTCCAAGCTAGGTTTAGGAGCTGTTTTGATGCAGAATCGTAGAGTAATAGCATATGCTTCCAGACAACAGAAGAACCACGAGAAGAATTATCTCACGCATGATTTAGAATTGGCAGCTGTGGTTTTCACCCTTAAGACCTGGAGACATTATCTGTATGAAGAGAAGTGTGAGATATTTACAGATCATAAGAGTTTAAAGTACTTCTTTACCCAGAAAGAATTGAATATGAGACAGAGGAGGTGGTTAGAGCTGGTCAAAGATTACGATTGTACCATTAGATACCACCCAGGAAAAGCCAATGTGGTGGCAGATGATCTTAGCAGGAAGTCGATAGGGTTAACTCAGATCATAGCTCAGAGGCCCTTAGCATATGAGATTGAGAATTTTGGGCTAGAGCTGATTCTCCGTCATAGTACCGCAGTTCTAGCAGATCTCACCATTCGATCAAATCTGTTAGATCAGAACAGAGAAGGACAGCTGTTAGCTGAGCAGATACAGAAGTGGGTTAAGAATGATATATAGAGAGGTAGTAATCTCTATACTACAGCAGGAGGAGTTTTCAGATATCAAGGCAGATTATGGGTTCCTAGTGTGAACAATTTAAGATCAGATCTGATGACAGAAGCTCATACAGCCCCATATACAGTGCTTCCGGGGAGCACTAAGATGTACAAAGATCTTCAGAAGCTGTATTGGTGCCAGGAATGAAACGCGATATTGCCAGATTTTTTTCAGAGTGCTTGACTTGTCAGTTGGTCAAAGCTAAGTATCAAAGACCAGCTGGGATTTTAAAACCCCTGTCGATACCAAAATGGAAGTGGGAAAGTATTGAGATGGACTTTGTAGTTGGTTTACCCAGATCTGTCCAAGGATACAATTCAATATGGGTTATAGTAGACCGACTTACCAAATCTGCTCACTTCTTACCAGTTAAGGCAACTTATGATGTGAGTAAACATGCTGAGTTGTACATAAGAGAGATAGTAAGACTACATGGGATTCCAGTTTTGATTGTATTTGACAGAGATCCAAAGTTTACGTCAGCCTTTTGGAAGAGTTTACATAGAGCATTGGGTACTAAGTTAACCTTTAGCACGGCTTTTCACCCCCAGACAGATGGTCAATCAAAAAGGGTGATTCAGATATTAGAAGATCTGCTCAGAGCTTGTATCATTGATTTTTCAGAGAGTTGGGATTCAAAACAGCCTTTGGTAGAATTCACGTACAACAATAGTTTCCACGCATCCATTCAGATGGCCCCTTACGAAGCTCTCTATGATAGAAAATGCATAACACCCATTCATTGGGATGAGATAGGAGAACGAGCTGGTTTAGGACCAGACTTAGTAGAACAAACTGCTGAAGCTGTTAAGAAAGTAAGAGATCGATTGAGAACCGCTCAAAGCAGGCAAAAGAGCTATGCTGACAACAGACGCCGCGAGTTGAGCTTCGAATATGGAGATCATGTTTTCTTAAAGGTAGCACCAATGAAAGGTGTAATGAGATTTGGGAAGAAGGATAAGCTAAGCCAAAGGTTCATTGGTCCATACGAGATCTTGGAAAAAGTACGGACGCTGGCTTATAAACTAGCTTTACCCCCACATCTGTCCTCGGTGCATAATGTTTTTCACGTATCAGCTTTGAGGAAATATATTCCCAACCCGTTGCATGTTTTAAGCTATGAGCAAATCCAACTTGAACCGGATCTGAGCTATGAGGAACGACCAGAAAGGATTCTTCATAGAGAGAATAGGAAGTTAAGAAACCGTAGCATCCCAATAGTTAAAGTTCAGTGGTCTAACCAATCTGGGCGGGAAGCAAATTGGGAGACAGAAGAGGATATGCGTAGTCTCTACCCATAGCTGTTTGGTAAGTAAATTTCGAGGACGAAATTTCATTAAAGAGGGTAGATTTGTAGCGCCCCAAAACCCATAGGACCACAAATCGATAAGCCTATCTTTTCTAAGGGCTGTTTTGAGATTTCCGAGCATTTAAGATTTCAGTTCAAACCTGATTTTTTATTTTTCCCAGCTTTGAAGCAACGATCAAAAGGTTCCGGAAGGATTTCTCCTAAGCACAAATCTGAAATGGTCCAGTCTGAATTTACTTTACAAATAAAATGATTTCAGCTGGGAGATCTGTTTTGTTAAAATAAGGTAGCAAGATTTCAAATTTAAAATAGAAGTAGGGAGTTTTTAGCAAATCTTTTAAAAGGACAAGAGTTGGCACGACAACCATGCCTACTCAAGTGTGTTTACCTACTACCCAATCATTCTCCCTTGTATAAAATGTTTTACGTGAGGTTCAGGATTCATTTTTGATTGCAAGAAAACGTTAAGTTCTTTCAAAATACTAAGAGTTCTCAGAAGTGTGCTTTAGGAGACTTCCAGCCGCAGGCATATGCACGTCGCGATCTTCATTCAGGCAAGTAATGTCAGGCCTCGTGCTCTAAACAGAGTAAAAACCCAAACACATGCGGAAGCTTATCAAAAAGTGGGTAAAAGTTTCGCTTTTAGGCCCGACGGTTTAAAACATATAATTTAAAATAGAACGATACTCAAAATAAGTTCCCAGTTTACAAAACAACAAAAGCAAGTATAACATCAATACAAATAAAAGTATCAGACTCCACATCAGAATACAACAACAAAGCACAGGGCATCTCCCCGGCTACTAAACTGATACATACGTATATGCTATACGCTACTGGGACACTCAACCACCTCCTGGGGCACCGCCAGCTGGGTTACCTCCTCGACCAGCTGCATGACCTGGACAACACAACCGGCAACAAACAAACCAAGCCCCAGAGGGACATGGGGTCAAACCCCAGTACGG
>KQ999917.1:50848-63336 GCA_001598015.1 Dorcoceras hygrometricum | reverse complement strand
CCTCATCATAGCATAGCATTGATTTATAGCTTGTTGCTTGTTTATCTGCTTTGATAGCTATTCGTACTGAGGCTTGACCTCGTACTTGTTTTTTTTGTTGTTCGTACTGAGGCTTGACCTCGTACTTGTTTTCCTGCTTTTGTTGTTTGGGTCTGCGTTGCCCATTGGTAGGAGTTTCAGGTAACCAAGCTGGGCAGAGTGGAAGTTCAGCTGATCGATCCCCGCGTCCTTGAGTCCCAGTCTATTTACGATATGTATTGAATCGGGGGATGCCCCGTGTTATCATGTAGTTGGGGATCTGTATTTTGAATTGATATTATGTGGTTACTTGTTGCACGAGTTTAAGTTAACTCATATTTTAAGTATTGAATATTTTGAATGTATGATTTGAAGTTCAGGCCCATTGTATTTCGAAAAAATTTTAAGCCCTGATTTTAAGCTTCCGTGTTTATGCGCTTATTATGTGTTAATTGTTAGTAATTAGCACGGGGCCTGACAGGGAGGGGACAAAAATGGATGACAACTCTATATCCAATGAAACACATGCTTTGTATAATGTGAAAGTTGCCTCCAACCTTTCATCTCCCTCTTGCATGTATATGGTATGTATAGTTGGGCTATATTATACAACATAGGTGTATGAGCTTAATTAAATCTCACTTGAACACCTTCAAGCCCACTAGTAAAATAATTATTGATCTTTTAACAATTTGGGATCTACAAGCCACTAGTGTAATATTAATTCAACACTTGAATTAATTTAACTAATTTCATGACATTAGTTTTCGAAAATCACCATTTTCAAAACCCATAATATAGCCATGTATATATTCTAATTTTTGAAACACTTTCGCAAATTAACATTTACATTCCCTTATAAACTCCTTTTATAATTTGCTCAACTCTTTGAATAAATTTTCTTCTCATCGGGATCTATAAAGCTAGTGTCTGTGTGACCCTCAATGGTTGAATGATACGGCAAGTAGTGGGTTCATATCTCCATGTGATTCGGACTAAACATGTCCTCATATGAGCGTACCCTAATCAGCTCTATTCTTATCAAGCAACTCCTTGATCACAAGAAATTCAGAATCAAATTCAGATAGTACCCAACCAGTCATGTTAAACTCCTAGCAGCATCGCTTACATGACTCCCTGGGCATCAATTGATAGTACCTGCAAGAACCATTCAATTATGGCTGGTATACAGTACGGTCCCTTCAACTCATATTGTCAGGCCCGATGCTCTAAATCAGAGATTAAGCACACAAAACACGGAAACTAAAAAAGTGGATAAAATTTTTCTTTTTGCCTGACTGCAAATATATCATTCTAAATAGGCTCATACATAAAATAATGACTTTGAATAGATGTTGCAACCATCAACCACAACAAATATATACATGCATACAAACTCAATCGAATCAGTAATACAACAACTACTTAGGGCATCCCCCGGTAAGACTCGATACTGCATATACAAATATATAACTGGGAACTCAACACTCGTTGTGCCTCAGCAGCTGATTCATCACTCAGACCAGCTTTGCTACCTGAAAAGGCCTGCAATGGCCAACACATGGCCAAAGCAGCACCAAGAAAAACAACGAGGTCAAACCTTAGTACGAAGAGCAATCATCATACAACTATCCATCGGCTGACACCAGTTCACAATAGACTCCGCTGTGAATCATCAAATGAAGAAATCGGTGAATTAGTGGCCACATCGCAAGTGGGAGTATGGGAGCTACCCAGCCGTCCCACATGCAATACCAGCTGCTCAAGGTCTCAAAGCTCAACCCAACTACTATCATTAGTTTGCTGAGGGGTGGGCAGGAGTTTCAGGTAACCAAGCTGGGCAGAGTGGAAGTTCAGCTGGTCGATCCCCGCGTCCCTGAGTCCCAGTCTATTTACGATATGTATTGAACCTGGGGATGCCCCGTGTTATCATGTAGTTTGGGATCTGTATTTTGAATTGATATTATGTGGTTACTTGTTCCACGAGTTTGAGTTAAATCATATTTTAAGTATTGAATATTTTGAATGTATGATTTGAAGTTCATGCCCATTGTATTTCGAAAAAATTTTAAGCCCTGATTTTAAGCTTCCGTGTTTATGCGCTTATTATGTGTTAATTGTTAGTAATTAGCACGGGGCCTGACAGGGAGGGGAAAAAAATGGATGACAACTCTATATCTAATGAAACACATGCTTTGTATAATGTGAAAGTTGCCTCCAACCTTTCATCTCCCTCTTGCATGTATATGGTATGTATAGTTGGGCTATATTATACAACATAGGCGTATGAGCTTAATTAAATCTCACTTGAACACCTTCAAGCCCACTAGTAAAATAATTATTGATCTTTTAACAATTTGGGATCTACAAGCCACTAGTGTAATATTAATTCAACACTTGAATTAATTTAACTAATTTCATGACATTAGTTTTCGAAAATCACCATTTTCAAAACCCATAATATAGCCATGTATATATTCTAATTTTTGAAACACTTTCGCAAATTAACATTTACATCCCCTTATAAACTCCTTTTATAATTTGCTCAACTCTTTGAATAAATTTTCTTCTCATCGGGATCTATAAAGCTAGTGTCTGTGTGACCCTCAATGGTTCAATGATACGGCAAGCAGTGGGTTCATATCTCCATGTGATTCGGACTAAACATGTCCTCATATGAGCGTACCCTAATCAGCTCTATTCTTATCAAGAAACTCCTTGATCACAAGAAATTCAGAATCAAATTCAGATAGTACCCAACCAGTCATGTTAAACTCCTAGCAGCATCGCTTACATGACTCCCTGGGCATCAATTGATAGTACCTGCAAGAACCATTCAATTATGGCTGGTATACAGTACGGTCCCTTCAACTCATATTGTCAGGCCCGATGCTCTAAATCAGAGATTAAGCACACAAAACACGGAAACTAAAAAAGTGGATAAAATTTTTCTTTTTGCCTGACTGCAAATATATCATTCTAAATAGGCTCATACATAAAATAATGACTTTGAATAGATGTTGCAACCATCAACCACAACAAATATATACATGCATACAAACTCAATCGAATCAGTAATACAACAACTACTTAGGGCATCCCCCGGTAAGACTCGATACTGCATATACAAATATATAACTGGGAACTCAACACTCGTTGTGCCTCAGCAGCTGATTCATCACTCAGACCAGCTTTGCTACCTGAAAAGGCCTGCAATGGCCAACACATGGCCAAAGCAGCACCAAGAAAAACAACGAGGTCAAACCTTAGTACGAAGAGCAATCATCATACAACTATCCATCGGCTGACACCAGTTCACAATAGACTCCGCTGTGAATCATCAAATGAAGAAATCGGTGAATTAGTGGCCACATCGCAAGTGGGAGTATGGGAGCTACCCAGCCGTCCCACATGCAATACCAGCTGCTCAAGGTCTCAAAGCTCAACCCAACTACTATCATTAGTTTGCTGAGGGGTGGGAGCTACCCACTAGACCTCAATGCAGACACAATCTCACAGCGGGGAGTCGAGGGTATGGGAGCTAACCGACACCCCTCATTTTATTTTCAAAATCAGCATGCTGGCACTATACATCATCGGATAAAATCGGGTATCAAAAGGAAATCGGCTCAAAATGCTATGCATGTATGCAAGACAGTATCAGCTTACAAAATCATGCGACAATAGATTAGAAATCATCACATGTACACGGCTAAGCTAACTCAGCTCACAGCCAGCACATAATACATAGCAGCTATATAAATTCGCATGCAGGTAATAAAGTCAGCACAACTTAGGCTCTACCATGGAATCCTAGACCGAGCAACTCACCTCAAAGACACAAGCACTACAATAACAAACAACGCAATGAATCATCTCACCCATAACCACTACGTCAACACAGCACGTAGACAGCTTAGACTCAACAAGAATAACACATGAAGCTCACCTCGGCTACTCAACACAGCACAACAGGTTACGACACACAGCATATACACAACAAGGCTAAGGCAGACTCAGCCTACATCAACCACCACGTTAACATTCTTATCTCAAGGCTGTAACTACATTCTCCGAATTCTTACCTTATGAAGATCTTACCAAAACCTCAAGTCTTAGGGATGACAGAAAGCACTATCTGCTCTGCACGGCCAGCAGCCACGGCAAACCACAAGGGAAGCTCAAATCTACCAAGATACCTAAGAAGTCAGCTCTACTAAGCTTACACAGCTCACGGCCTAAAGCCTCGTAGCTTAGGAAAACTACGTCTAACCAACAGAGAACTATCCAGTTCAAGGATAATGCTAAGAACAGAAACTAATACTAGAAGAACTCGGTTACTTGAACCGGAGCTCAACTTAGCTGAAAGTAGTGAAACCTAGCTCATGCAGCTCCTCAACGATTCCTTCGTCTGGACTCCTCCCGACTCCAAACTATTACGAGAACGTCGGCCTTGATGAGGAGTTTCCAACCGAGGTACCCTTACTCAAATCTGACCAGCCAATATCCGACAATCTGGAGAACACTAGGTCGATGAACAGTAGTCACAAGGGCTTGGAAAATATCTATCGGGAACTCTCAGGAGAGGATAATGAAATGTATATTCTAAAATTAAGTAAGTGTTAGTCAACAGTCAAGGCTTATATACATGCTCCCCACCTTAGGGCTACAGTACCCAAACCAGCTCAGGCCTCTAAACTGTTCCAGCTTAGGTACGCAGACACAAAATCAGCTCTCGCTCCAAACATACCACTACCATCAGCTTTCACGCAAAGCTGAGACCCCGACCAGCTCTCGTCCAAATTGTTCGTCACCATCAGCTTCCATCAAAGCTCCAGCACAACGCAACTCCCAAAGTCTGCTCCCTCAGCTCAGAGCACCCAGAACACCTCTAAGCTGAATCCGGCTTACACTCACCCGGAAATCCCAGTGTTGTTCACCCCTAAGCTGTAGTCTCCAAAATAGCTCGTGGCAGAAGACTCCTGCTTCTCATCCATCAGTACGTACATCAGCTTAGAGCACTTAACCCAGCACGCATTACTCAGACCAGTACAGCTTCACAGTTCAGCTCAGAACCTAAATCAGCTTTGGGCATTCTAAACACTTAGGCTATTGGCTCTCAACAGTTTCCGCCTGCTAGCACACATCAGCTCATGCTTCCACGCTGCATAACTCTAAGCTGGTCCTAACATACCATATACCAGCACACACAAGCAGCCCTAGCTTATTATTTACAACACAGCTTGGGATGCTCTATTCATCTTTCGTTGTCCCAACCAGACCATGAATCTTTCAGATCAGCTTACGCACCCAGGTCTCAAGGTACGTACTTAAATCATCTTGAAATGGTCAACCTAGCTCTCCAGGGTAAACATAGCTCGTGACATAGATTCAGGCCCAAAGCTGTATCCAGCTTTTTCCTACATCCTAAACTGCTATCAACCTAGACCGCTCCACTGGACTGGTTAACGCTACAGCTGCATCAGCTCGTGAAATCAATATGGCTCAACATAGCACAATGTTAATCTGTCAGCTTGCACCCGATCTGGTCCAGCTCGCAACTACTCAGCAAGCTTCTAAGCTGAATTCTACAAACTATACATCCAGAGCCCTCCGAGTTGCAACAAAAACTCCAGCAACTCTAAACAGTTTGCTCTCCTAAGATCCCCCATGCTGGTTTAGACTGAAACCCAAAGCTACTTCCTGCATCACCAGCTTAGCACTAATTGTAGGATCAACTTGCATCCCTGTGATATCATGGTACACTAGAACAGATTACACCGGTACTAATCTAAATTGAAACCCAAAGCAGTTTCTTCTATCAGCTTAGCACGAAATCAAAGGATCATCTCGTGTCCGAGCTGATCTATGTCAACTGATACTCCGTAAGATTATTAAACTCGATTTGTTAATCACTACTCTAGACTGATTATGCCACTACTGACATAGGCTAATTACAATCCTCACACATATATCCTGACCGATTCGAAAACCATTGGTATATCGAGAGTTGTCACAGAACCGATAACTATGAGTCATGTAGTAGTTGTATCACAGGTGTAACTTAAGAATATACTTTCTTAATTACCACCTCACTCTGATCAGAGATTTCTTTACTACAAATACATGAGGTCACAAAGATTTCCAAACCCATAGGTAAGTGGTGAATCCCTGGCTACAATGCATCGACTCCTATATGTTTCGACACTAACCCAATCTTGCCACTTAATGACTCCAGAGGAGTCAGTAAACAAGTCAAAGTGTACCGCTAGCACATAGAGTCTCAATGTTGTCCAGGGTGGGGTCATATGGACTAATTGTGTACAACCATAAACTAGGATTTTCCACTCGATAAATAAGAACCACTTGGAAAATCCTATAGGGAGGGTTGTTCAGCGCAATCTACAAGGCGCACTTATTTGCATGCTTGGACATCCTATCTACCCTACCAATGAAACATGGTACTCAAATAGAAAATACTAGTCTCTAGATCAAGCGGCCTTTATCCTTCTTAACGGTGGCTAAATCGACTAGGAACCATTTAGAATACACAGTATTCCAAATATGAGTTTCATGATAGTCATCTCAGACCATCTCACATTCTTTCTACTATTTGTATATTCAAGGAGTTTATCTATGTAGCAAGCAAGGGTGTATAGATAAAGATGTGCCAAATAAACAATTTCAAGTATCATTATACTAAATATTGTCATACACAGATTTATTACATGATCCATTGGCCAACACTCGGCTCTCTAGCAGTCTCCCACTTGCACTAGAGCCAACTACCCAGATGCTTCAAACTCATTGATTTGCGATGCTTCTTGAATAATGGCCCTGGCAGTGGCTTAGTTAGTGGATCAGCAACATTATATATGGAGCCAACTTTGTCTAATGATACTTCTACTCTTTCCACAATCTCTTGGATGTGTGGTACTTTCTCAGTACATGTTTGGATTTATGATGGTATCTTGGCTCCTTTTCTTGAGCAATAGCTTCTGTGTTGTCGCAGTACACCAGGATTGGAGCAACTACATTAGGAATAACGCCCAACTCTTGGACGAAATTCCTTATCCAAACAGCCTCCTTTGCTGCAACTGATGCAGTATTGTATCCGGCCTCCGTGGTGGAATCTGCAGTGCTGTCCTGCTTGGAACTCTTTTAAGAGATAGCAGCACCATTGAACATGAATATAAACCCGGATGTTGACTTCGAATCATCAATATCGCTTTGGAATATCGAGTTGTTATAGCGTTCCAATTTTAGTTCTCCACCCCCATAGACCAAGAACATATTCTTAGTCCTTCTCAAATACTTGAGGATGTATTAAGACTGGGGTTTGATTGGTATCTACTAACAACACTGAGTGCAAATGCCACGTCAGGTCGTGTAGATATCATCCCATACATGATACTAACAATTGCAGACGCATAAGGAATGCGTGTCATCGCCTCTATCTCAACGTCCGTCTTGGGAGACATGGACTTGGATAAGGTCACGCCATGACACATTGGTAGATGTCCTCTCTTTGATCAACAATCGAAATCCTTTTAACTAGACTGGGTGAGACCAAGCAATCCTTTTGATCTATCCCTATAGATCTGAATTCTAATTACATAAGATGCTTCACCCAAGTCCTGCATCGAGAACCTATTTGCTAACCATACTTTAGTTGATTGCAACATTCCTACATCATTCCAATGAGTAGAATGTCATCACATAAAGCACTAAAAATTTCACAGCACTCCCACTGACCTTCTTATACACACGGGGTTCCTCAGAATTCTTAGTAAAACCAAACTCTATGATCGTACTATCAAATATGAGGTTCCAGCTCCTAGATGCTTTCTTGAGACCATAGATAGATCTCTGAAGTTTTCATACCATATGTTCACTTCCGATAGATGTGAACCCTTCCGGCCGCATATAAATCTCTTCCGTAATATCCCCGTTAAGAAAGGCTGTTTTCACATCCATCTGCCATATTTCATAGTCATACCATGCTGCTATGACTAGCAATATCCTTATAGACTTGAAATTGCGACATGAGAACAAATGTGAGGATTCAGATTTAGAGTAGTGGTTATTGTTATTGATTGGGATTAGCCACGTGAACTTTGAGGATTTAGAGTTGTTGTATTGCTCTATGTATTGAATCAGCCGTAGTGAATTTCGGTAGTCAAAGCGAGTCAGCGGTACTGTAGCTTGCAGCTGGTAGGAATGGGAACCAGTCGATGCGTGTTGCAATTAGTTACTGTAGCGGAAGGGATGATACGTTTTCGTTTCGATCTTAGAGGTTGCTGCTGGCAAGCATGACTTTTAGCACGAGAGTGATCGAGAGAGCGACACGTGTTAGTCAACGTTTTGAGTATTGACTAATGGATCAGCAGATGCGCGAGAAGAGGAGCGACCAGCTGTTGAATTGAAGAACCAGTCGTTGAAGTAAAGCGACGTTGTTTTGTTAAGTTCAAATGCTGCTTTTTGAGTGTTGCGTTTGGAACCAGCAGCGAGAGATTGTTGAGCGGAATGCGCTACGACTGGATGACCAGCTGGTGGTAGCGATGCTGATGTTACAGTTACGATGTTGTTTGGATTAGTTAACGCGTCGTCGTTTTGATTGATTTCACGTAACCAGTCGCCGGTGTTTGTTTGGAGAGACCTGCTACCAGCTCTTGGTTGTTTTGCAAGCGATCGATGTTACCAGCTGGTGGAGCTCTGCGACGTCGTTTGAGTTAGTTGGAACGGTGTCGTTTTGGAATGTTTTCTCGTCAGTGCCTCGACTGGTTGTTGCTGCTGATTTTAGCGAAAGAGAGAAGTTGTATCTGCTGGGAGATTTCTAATGTTCACGTCGACTGGATTTGGTGATCAGCAGACGTGGGATTTGAGATATATATATAGAGGTGTTGATCGACACTTAGAACTATTGAGAACCTGATATTTCTTATCTTTGTATTCAAACCCTCGTCGAGTTACTGTTCACCCGAACATTTCTTCGTAGATTCCCACCGTGTTCCGCCGACGAATTGAGTGGTCTTGGTGGCGCTGAATTCCCCTAGCTTAGCTCTTTCGATTGCTATCCATTTTAGACCTTGAGTTAACACTGGACCTGGAGGAGTGGAGCTGCTAGCGTTCGAAGCTTTTGGAGAAAGCTGCGCCGTGCGTTCCTCTTGCTAGCCTGAGCTTGTGGATTTCAGTTCCCAAGATTTTGTTTGAGCTTTGCCGTGAAGTTTCAAGGGCCGTAGAATTGATTTAGTTGCTGGCCGTTGTTTGTGAAACCGGTTAATGTATATTGAAGCTGTGAAGGTACGATTGAGCAGCCCTTAGCAGCTTTGAGCATGAACATGACTATATTTCAGTGTTGTGAAATATATGGAATTGCAGATTGGTGTTTACGTGAATCAGTTGCTGAATTGCTTGAGTTATGCTTACTGCTTTCATGTAATATGCCTTGTATGCATTATGCATTGATATTGATTGGCATACACGCATACATATTGAGCCTTGACAGATTGATTTGATGACCTGATTGGGTGCCACGTTGTGACTGGCCGATTGTTGAGTTATGCCCGAAAAGTCCAACGCTATCATCGGAGTGGTGACTACCGGATTCGAGTGTCTACCACCGAGCTGTGATGGGCTGACGGGCCCCGATGATCACGGACCGATGATTTCCATCGGCTGATTGGCCATGCATGGTATAGAGGCTTGATTTGATTTGCCAGTTTATAGACTGGTCAAGCTATCCGATTCTTTGATAGCCCTCATGCATTCATAGCATTGATTTATGGCATGTTGCATGTTAACTGTTTAGATAGCTCTTCGTACTGAGGCTTGACCTCGTATTCTGTCTTCCTGCTTTTGTGTCTTGGGTCTATGTCACCAATTTGCAGGATCTTCAGGTAGCCAGGCTGGAAAGAGAAGTGGTACAGCTGGTCGATCCCCTTTTCCATGAGTCCCAGTTATAATTATGTTATGTACTGAACCGGGGGATGCCCCGTGTTTCTATGTATTGGGGATTTATTTTAGATTTGAGATTTATTGTTTCTTGGTTTTTATAAGTTTGAGTTAACTTATATTTTGAGTATGATAATTTGAATGTATGTTTTTACGTTCAGGCCCAAATGATTTCGAAAAATTTTTAAGCCCTGATTTTAGCTTCCGTGTTTATGCGCTTATTTAAGTTTTAATTGTGAGTAATTAGCACAGGGCCTGAAATTTTTGGTATCAGAGCTTAAACTGGGATAAGCTCGATTTCTTTTGATCACACCCGAGTATAGGCACAGAGTTTTATTTGACAATTGATTGACTCTGTGACTTATGTGATTTTTTTTATCTGCCTTGATGTTTATCTATTGTTATCCTTACCTCTAGACTTGTGTAGATGCCACTGAGGAGGGGTAGATCTAGGCGTTCCGAGGGGTCTAGGGCTCCAGACAGTGACGAGGATGTTCATCAGGTAGATGATGTGACCCGTCGGTTGGGCGGGATGGAACTAGTCTTAGCACGATTTCAGCGTACGAACCCTCCGACGTTTGCTGCTACTGAGGGAGGTGCGAGAGCTGAGGCATGGCTTGTACATATGGAGGAGCTATTCGATACCTTGGATTACGCTCCGGAAAAGAGATTGAAGTTGGCGGTGCTGCAGCTGCGGGATGATGCGCAGCGCTGGTGGAGGGGTACTTCTAGGATGCTTCGTGATAGTGGAGCAGTGATCACCTGGGAGAGTTTCTGTGAGGCGTTTCGTCAGGAATATACCCTGGAGTCTTACTTCGCCAGCCGAGAGCGAGAGTTCGAAAACCTCAAGCAGGGAAATATGTGAGTGGCTGAGTATGCGAGGCAGTTTTCTGCGCTTTTGGTGTACATGCCGCATGTAGCGAACCAAGAGCGGACGAAGAGGAACAAATTCTTGAAGGGCTTGAGACCTGATCTTTACCGGATGATGTTGTCTGGGTCCCCGAAGACTTTCATGGAAGCTGTGAACAATGCGGTTGATATTGAGGAGAGTTTGATGGATCCCGAGGCTCCGGTGCATCAGACGACTGGACGTGCTCCTCAGCCAGCACCGGCGGTGTCGCAGTCGTATCAGTCTCCTCAGGGGTCACAGCAGTCGAGCCGCCAGCAGTTTCGACCTCGAGGGAAGCAATTCAAGAATAAGGGCCATTCGAGTTCCTCTGGGTCCATGAGTTCTGGTTCTGTCATCGGTTCAGGCAGTGGTTCAGGCAGTGGATTTTGCGGGCAGTGCGGAGGGAGACATGAGACATCGTAGTGTCGTGGAGTTAGTGGACTTTGCCATCTTTGTGGTCAGCCAGGACATTTCGCTAGAGCGTGTCCTTCGATAGGAGGGCGGTCTTCTGGACAGTCGCAGCAGGGTTCCGCTAGTGGTTATTCGCAGCGACAACAGTCTTTCTCTCAGTCCCAAGGCTGGAAAGAGCAGTGGTACAGCTGGTCGATCCCCTTTTCCATGAGTCCTAGTTATAATTATGTTATGTACTGAACCGGGGGATGCCCCGTGTTTCTATGTATTGGGGATTTATTTTAGATTTGAGATTTATTGTTTCTTGGTTTGTATAAGTTTGAGTTAACTTATATTTTGAGTATTATAATTTGAATGTATGTTTTTACGTTCAGGCCCAAATGATTTCGAAAAATTTTTAAGCCCTGATTTTAGCTTCCGTGTTTATGCGCTTATTTAAGTGTTAATTGTGAGTAATTAGCACAGGGCCTGACATTTTTGGTATCAAAGCTTAAACTGGGATAAGCTCGATTTCTTTTGATCACACTCGAGTATAGGCACAGAGTTTTATTTGACTGTTGATTGACTCTGTGACTTATGTGATTTTTTTATCTGCCTTGATGTTTATCTATTGTTATCCTTACCTCTAGACTTGTGTAGATGCCGCTGAGGAGGGGTAGATCTAGGCGTTCCGAGGGGTCTAGGGCTCCAGACAGTGACGAGGATGTTCATCAGGTAGATGATGTGACCCGTCGGTTGGGCGGGATGGAACTAGTCTTAGCACGATTTCAGCGTACAAAACCTCCGACGTTTGTTGCTACTGATGGAGGTACGAGAGCTGAGGCATGGCTTGTACAGATGGAGGAGCTATTCGATACCTAGGATTACGCTCCGGAAAAGAGATTGAAGTTGGCGGTGCTGCAGCTGCGGGATGATGCGCAGCGCTGGTGGAGGGGTACTTCTAGGATGCTTCGTGATAGTGGAGCAGTGATCACCTGGGAGAGTTTCTGTGAGGCGTTCCGTCAGGAATATACCCTGGAGTCTTACTTCGCCAGCCGAGAGCGAGAGTTCGAAAACCTCAAGCAGGGAAATATGTGAGTGGCTGAGTATGCGAGGCAGTTTTCTGCGCTTTTGGTGTACATGCCGCATGTAGCGAACCAAGAGCGGACGAAGAGGAACAAATTCTTGAAGGGCTTGAGACCTGATCTTTACCGGATGGTGTTGTCTGGGTCCCCGG
>KQ999917.1:31078-46812 GCA_001598015.1 Dorcoceras hygrometricum | reverse complement strand
TCAGCCCATTTCATTCCCTATGATGTGAGGTGCTCTATGAAGAAAATGGCGAAGCTGTACACTGAACATGTGGTTAGATTGCATGGAGTTCTGGTTTCGATAGTGTCCGACAGAGATCCGAGGTTCACTTCTCGATTTTGGAAGAGTTTTCAAGCAGCTATGGGTTCGAGATTGGCCATGAGTACGGCCTATCACCCACAGACAGACGGACAGTCTGAGCGGACTATCCAGACTTTAGAGGATATGCTGCGTGCAATTGTGATGGATTTCAGCGGTGGCTGGCAGGATTCGCTATCCTTGGTTTGAGTTTTCGTATAATACAGCTACCAGGTGACTATCGGAATGGCTCCGTTTGAGGCGTTGTATGGTTGAAAGTGCAGATCCCCGATTTGTTGGGAATAAGTTGGAGAGAGACAGCTTTCTAAACCGGAGTTTGTTCAGCACATGAAGGATCAGATTGATTTGATTCGGAGTAGAATGAAAGATGCTCAAGACCGTTTCTCTAGCTATGCTAATAGAAGACGTCGACCGTTAGAGTTCGAGGTAGGCGATCGTGTGTTTCTCAAGATTTCTCCTTTCAAGAGCGTCATGCGATTCAGATTTAAAGGAAAATTAGCTCCCAGATACGTTGGTCCTTTTGACATTCTTGAGATGATTGGACAGTTGGCTTATCAATTGAGGCTGCCTGCTGAATTAGAGGCGATGCATGATGTTTTTCATGTGTCAATGTTGAGGAAATATGAGCCAGATCCATCCCATGTTTTGAGAACCGACGAAGTTGAGCTGGATTCTGCCTTGAACTATGTTGAATATCCAGTGCATATTCTGGATATAAAGGAGAAGCAGCTAAGGAACAAGGTAGTTCCGTTGGTGATGGTCCAATGGAGCAAGCATGGCAGAGAAGAAGAAACTTGGGAACCCGAAGAGAAGATGCAGCGGGAATGGCCGCATCTGTTTGAATGAATTGTTGTTGTAGATTTCAGTTTCTGGTTGTATTTTTCGTAGTTGTTATTTTTTAATTTCCCAGTATCTTGAATTCTTGGAATTTAATCAGATGAATTACGGATTTGTATCCGGTGATTTTCGGTATGGCCTGGATGTTTTGAGAATGGTGTCTAGTATTCTGTGTCGTGAATCAGCCGTTTCTCTTCTGTGATGATTTGAATAATTTCTTACCCGAAGTTGTCTCTGATTTCGAGGACGAAATCTCTTAAGGTGGGGAGAATGTGAAGATTCAGATTTATAGTAGTGTTTATTGTTATTGATTGGGATTAGCCACGTGAATTTTGAGGATTTAGAGTTGTTGTATTGCTCTAAGTATTGAATCAGCCGTAGTGAATTTTGGTAGTCAACGCGGGTCAACGGTACTCTAGCTTGCAGCTGGTAGGAATGGGAACCAGTCGATGCGCGTTGCAATTAGTTACTGTAGTGGAAGGGATGATACGTTGTCGTTTCGATCTTAGAGGTTGCTGCTGGCAAGCGTGGCTTTTAGCTCGAGAGTGATCGAGAGAGCGACACGTGTTAGTCAACGTTTTGAGTATTGACTACTAGATCAGCAGATGCACGAGAAGAGGAGCGACCAGCTGTTGAGTTGAAGAACCAGTCGGAGAAGTAGAGCGACGTCGTTTCGTTAAGTTCAAACACTGCGTTTTTGAGTGTTGCGTTTGGAACCAGTAGCGAGAGATTGTTGAGCGGAATGCGCTGCGACTGGATGACCAGCTGGTGGTAGCGATGCTGACGTTACCGTTACGATGTCGTTTGGATTAGTTAACGCGTCGTCGTTTTGATTGATTTCGCGTAACCAGTCGCCGGTGTTTGTTTGGAGAGACCTGCTACCAGCTCTTGGTTGTTTTGCAAGCGATCGATGTTACCAGCTGGTGGAGCTCTGCGACGTCGTTTGAGTTAGTTGGAACGGTGTCGTTTTGGAATGTTTTCTCATGAGTGCCTCGACTGGTTGTTGCTGCTGATTTTAGCGAAAGAGAGAAGTGGTATCTGATGGGAGATTTCTACTGTTCACGTCGACTGGATTTGGTGATCAGCAGACGTGGGATTTGGCCGTAGGTATTTGAGGGAGTATGTTTAGATTTGAGATAAGATGTTAGCTACCTTGCACAAATTTCAGTTCCCAGGATTTTGGTTGGGCTTTCCGTGAAGTTTCAAGGGCCGTAGACTTGATTTAGTTGCTGGCCGTTGTTTGTGAAACCGGTTAAGGTATATTTAAGCTGTGAAGGTACGATTGAGCAGCCCTTAGCAGCTTTGAGCATGAACATGACTATATTTCAGTGTTGTGAAATCTGTGGAATTGCTGATAGGTGTTTACGTGAATCAGTTGCTGAATTGCTTGAGTTATGCTTACTGCTTTCATGTAATATGCCTTGTATGCATTATGCATTGATATTGATTGGCATACACACATACATATTGAGCCTTGACAGATTGATTTGATGACCTGATTGGGTGCCATGTTGTGACTGGCCGATCGTTGAGTCGTGCCCGAAAAGTCCAACGCTATCATCGGAGTGGTGACTACCGGATTCGAGTGTCTACCACCGAGCTGTGATGGGCTGACGGGTCCCGATGATCACGGACCGATGATTTCCACCGGCTGATTGGCCATGCGTGGTATAGAGGCTTGATTTGATTTGCCAGTTGATAGACTGGTCTAGCTATCCGATTCTTTGATAGCCCTCATGCATTCATAGCATTGATTTATGGTATGTTGCATGTTAGATGTTTAGATAGCTCTTCGTACTGAGGCTTGACCTCGTATTCTGTCTTCCTGCTTTTGTGTCTTGGGTCTGTGTCACCCATTTGCAGGATCTTCAGGTAGCCAGGCTGGACAGAGCAGTGG
The DNA here is from genome assembly GCA_001598015.1 of Dorcoceras hygrometricum. Lineage (NCBI taxonomy): Eukaryota > Viridiplantae > Streptophyta > Magnoliopsida > Lamiales > Gesneriaceae > Dorcoceras > Dorcoceras hygrometricum. The sequence goes on along the minus strand of KQ999917.1, from coordinate 43,961 downwards.
TACAGCTGGTCGATCCCCTTTTCCATGAGTCCCAGTTATAATTATGTTATGTACTGAACCGGGGGATGCCCCGTGTTTCTATGTATTGGGGATTTATTTTAGATTTGAGATTTATTGTTGCTTGGTTTGTATAAGTTTGAGTTAACTTATATTTTGAGTATGATAATTTGAATGTATGTTTTTACATTCAGGCCCAAATGATTTCGAAAAATTTTTAAGCCCTGATTTTAGCTTCCGTGTTTATGCGCTTATTTAAGTGTTAATTGTGAGTAATTAGCACAGGGCCTGACAAATCCTTTCCTTTGAGTATAACCTTTTGCGACCAATCGCACTTTGAAGGTCAACACCTTCCCATCGGCTCCAAGTTTCTTCTTGTAAGTTACAACCAATGGGAACAATTCCCTCGGGTGGATCCACAAGAGTCCATACTTGATTGGAATGCATGGAATTCATCTCAGATTCCATAGCTTCAAGACACTTGGATGAATCAGCATCTGACACTGCCTCCTTGAAGGTCCTTCGATCATATCCAAGGTTAGGATCATCATGGCCCTCTTCGAGAAGTAGACCATACCTCATGGCCGGTGTCGAGATCCTCTCGGATCTCCTAGGAGCTTGTATCTCCTCTATTGGCTGTTGGGGTGTGGGATCTACATTATGGGTGTCTTGTGGACCTCTTCGAGTTTTATCATTTCCCATTTTATATCTAGTATAAATTCTTCCTCCAAGAATTTTGCATTTATAGAAAGAAAAACCTTTGTTTCTTGGGGATGATAGAAATAATAACCAACTGAGTTCCTTGTATACCCCACAAAATTGCATAAAATGGATCGACTATCAAATTTATCTCCCACTACTTGCTTCATATAAGCAGGGCATCCCCATATTCAAAGATAAAAATAGTTGGGAAACTTTCCCATTGATATCTTATAGTGTTTTATCCACTACATTTGAATCGACATTGTTTAACAACAGTGCCGCTGTTTCAAGCGTATATCCCCAAAAGGAAGGCGACAACTCTATGAACCCCATCATAGAACGGACCATGTCCATCAAAGTCTGATTACGACGTTCCGAAACACCATTCAAACGAGGTGTTGCAGGATGAGTCCACTACGAGAGAATCCCATTCTATTTAAGATACTCTTGGAATTCAACACTCAAGTATTCACCACCCCGATCTGATCGAAGTACCTTGATGCTTCGTCCCAATTGTTTTTCTACTTCATTCCGAAATTCTTTGAACCTGTCAAGAGCTTCGGATTTGTATTTCATCAAATACACATGCCTTGTATTTCAACTCAAAACCAAATCAAAACAAAACTTTGTAAGAGGAGGAGAAAATTTCGTGCAAGGTGAGAGAGGGACGGGACAAAAATGAATGACAAAGAAGCCCAGACAAACACATCTTTGTTTCTCTCCAGCCATTGGATCAGCTGAACTAGAACACCTTTCGAGAGAGTCTTGGAAATATTCACAATCCCCGTCGGGGGATGAGAATTACCTCTTCTTCCGTATCCTCTGTCGTCAACTGGAAATCCTCCTCAACCACATTTACACCCCTGTCTTCCCGAGCCTTTGGATGGTCATGGGCCCGGGCCTTAGCCACCTTCTGTTCAACCCTCACTTACTCCACATAACACTTCCTCGCAACCTTTTCCCCATCTCCCAGTACCTCGCCTACCGCATCTCCCACAAAGAACTTGATCTTTTGGTGCAAGGGTGAGGCCACGGCCAAGAAAGCGTCCATGGCTGGCCTTCCTAAGATGACATTTTAGGAAGAGGGCGAGTATACCACCGTGAACTCGACGACTCAAGTATTCTTGTGCTTTCCTGATCCAAGTGAAAGAGGTAGATGAATGACCCCTACCGATTTCAAGGAGTGACCTATGAATCCGAACAGCGGCGTTTGTACAGGCTCAATGTGATATTCTCCGAGGTCCATCTGGTCCATAGCCTCTTTAAAAAACACATTAACTGAGCTACCAGAGTCAACAAAGATACGGGCCCCTTCTAATTCGCAATCATCGCTCGTATCACAAGAGCATTGTTATGCATCTCGACTTCGACCGACAGGTCCTCAGGGCCAAATGAGAGGGTGGACCCCAAACGCTTCTTCTCTACTTCCACGGTTTCCATACGATGACACCTTGCTTTCCTTGCTCAATCAGAGTCCCTGTTAGTGGGTCCTCCTGATATCGTGAGGATGAAGCCCCGAGGCTAAGGTGACCGCTGCTCCCGTCGAGGAGTGTACTGATCCTGATTCCGAGTTGTTCTCTCCCAAACAGAAGCCCTCTTGTCCTGTCACCAACCTTCTTCTCCTAGAGGCCTATTCTCCGCCCGATGTGGTCTATCCTTTAGTAGCGCTGCTCGCACATCCTTTTTGAAAAATTTTAGCAAATTAAAATTTACATTCCCTTATAAACTCCTTTTATAATTTGCTCAACGCTTTGAATAAATTTTCTTCTCATCGGGATCTATAAAGCCAGTGTCTGTGTGACCCTCAATGGTTCAATGATATGGCTAGCAGTGGGTTCACATCTCCATGTGATTCGGACTAAACATGTCCTCTCATAAGCGTACCCTAATCAGCTCATTCTTATCAATCAACTCATTGATCATAAGAATGTCAGAATCAAATTTTGATAGTACCCAACCAGTCATAAACGCCTAGCAGCATCGCTTACATGACTCCATAGGTATCAAATGATAGTGCATGCAAGAACCATTCAATTATGTCTAGTGTACATTACGATCCCCTAAACTCATATATCCTGACCGATTCGACAACCATTGGTATATCAAGAGTTGTCACATAACCGATAACTATGTGACATGTAGTAGCTGTATCGCAGGTGTAACTAAAGAAACTCCTTTCTTAATTACCACCTCACTCTGATTAGAGATTTCCTTACTACAATTACATGAGGTCAGATAGGATATCCAAACCCCTAGGTAAGTGGTGAATCCCCGGCTACAATGCATCTACTTCCTATATGTTTCGACACTACACCCAATCTTGCCACTTAATGACTCCAGAGGAGTCAGTAAACAAGTCAAAGTGTAGCGCTAGCACATAGAGTCTCGTTGTTGTCTCGGGTCATAACAGCCACAGACACGATAACATACACAGAAAAGTCAAATCGGCGACACATCACAAACATAACAGGTTACAACAACTCAGCACACGCACAACAAGGCTACGACAGCTCAGCACACAGCCACAATACGTTCACATTCTTATCCCAAAGCTGTTAATAGTGACAACGAGGGTTTGGAAAATATTTTTCGGGAGCTTTCGGAAGAATATAAGGAGATGTGTGGTCTAAAAATTACTAAGTGTTGGTCAAGTATATATACTCACGCTCAATAGATCATGGCTACAGTGATAGAAGATCAGCTCGGACCTCATCACAACATTCAGCCCAGACAAAGCAGCTCAGGTTGTGCATGCAAACCAGCTCTCACTCGCAGCTCAGCTCTCATATGTTCAGCTTTCGCACATGTTCAGCTCTCACATACGATTCAGCTTACAAACCACACTCAGCTCTCGTGCAAACAGATCGTGCACCCTCCAGCACAGGAGAAACGATCAGCTCTCACCAAAGATGACCACCACCAATAGCTCTCGTCCAAAGAGATACCACAACCAGCTCTCATTTGGCCTGAAAACCACGAACAGCTCTCGCCTAAACTGTGCATCACCATCAGCTTACGCCTAAGTTGATTTCACCAACCAGCACAGCACAACACCCGTAATCTGATCCCTCAGCTTAGGGCACCCAGAACATGCCTAAGCTGAATACAGCTTAAGTCCATATTGAAAATTCCCAGAGCTGTTTGACTCTACGGTTTTGTCCCAAAACTGTTCGTGGTAGAAAACTCGATCAATAACAATGAAGCAGTTCATATAAAAAATGCCCCACTTAGATCGTCTCATGCTAGATCTAATCCATGACCAACTCGATACGAAGGTTTCCAACAGCTTACACCAGAACTGTTCTGCTCCATTAGCTTTCGCCCAAATCTGACCGCACAAACAGCTTGCGCCACACACAGCTCATATTGCACCCTATCAATCAGCTCAGGATGCTCTATCTTGCTTACGACATCCAAACAGCCTGTGATACTCTCAGATCACATAACATAAACTTGGAACAGCCCGTGATCTTAGATCAGCACAGAGCATTCAATGCATCTTATGATTTCCAGTACAGTAAGAGCTATAAAAGCTCAGGTTACACTGCTCAGCTCAGCACACGCCGACCAGGTCAGGTCGCACTCATCCACAATATCTCGTAGCCCTCAGGCCAATGCATACCGTCCAGGTCAGATATCGTACTCTCTTCTCAGCTAGCAGTACGTAGATCAGCTTAGAGTACTCAACTTAGCACGCATCGCTCAGATCAGCTTGTGATACTCTATTCATATTTTGCTACCAGAACACGAAGCTTTCAGATCAGCTCATGCAACCAGGTCTCAAGGTACATACTCATACTAGCTCGCGATGGTGAACCAAGATCTCAAGGGTCAACTTAGCCTGCGATGCTGCGTAACTCCCAAAGATGCATCTAGCTTACGTCTACTTTCTAAACTACCATCAGCTCAGAGCGCTGCACTGTACTGGTTCATGCTACAACAACATCAGGTCACGAACTCAGCACGACTAACCACAGCACAGGACTCACCTGTAAGCTTGCACCCGATCTGATCCAGCTCACAACAACACAACGAACTTCTAAGCTAAACCTCTCATACTATAATACCAGCGCACACCGAACTGATAAAATTCTCCAGTAAACACAAATCAACTTGCATTCCTAAGATCAACACAGGTCACTCAAACAGCTCGCAAACTTAATGGTCTAAACTGAAACCCAAGGCAGCTTCCAATATCATCTTAGCTCGAAACATGGGATCAGCTTGAGTTCGAGCTGATCCACCTTAGCCGATACTCTCTAAGCTGAAATAACCTCGATTAGTTAACCACTAATCTAGACTTATTAGGCCGTTAATCATCTGGTCTAATTACAGTCCTCACATTCTCCCCACCTTAAGAGATTTCGTCCTCGAAAACAAAAGCAACAGTCTGCACAACCAAAACAGATCACATCATAGACTGAAAACCAACAAAACACCAACAGCACACAAGGGAGAACTCAATACTCCAAAAAGGATGAGGCTACTATTGCCACCTCTGTTAGAGTTAGGTGCCCGTAGAGCCAAATGTTGGCCGAGGGATCATGTAATAACTCTATGTATGACAATCTTTATTATAATGATACCTGAGATTGTTTATTTGGCACATATTTATCTATATACCCTTGAATGATGCATAGATAAAGTCCTTGAATGTACAAATAGTAGAAATAATGTGAGATGGTCATGAGATGACTATCATGAAACTCATATTTTGAATATTGTGTATTCTAAATGGTTCCTAGTCGATTCAGTCACCGTTAAGAAGTATAAAGGCTGCTTGAGCTAGTGCGATGTGAGTAGCATGTTTCATTAGGGGACATGGGGATGTCCAAGCATGAAAACAAGTGTGTCTTGCAGAGTGCACTGAACAACCCTCCCTATAGGATTTATCAAGTGGTTCTTATTTATCGAGTGAAAAATCCTAGTTTATGTTTGTACACCATTAGTTGTGAGCTGAGTTGCTAAGCTTTGTATCGCATGGTAGGGTCTAAGATGTTCTGTTCTTATGCATGCGTGTGATTCTGAAGTTGTTTTTCTTATGCTGTGTAGCTATATGTTGCAAACTGATTGGTTCTGCATACACACATTTCATATTGAGCTCATATTTTGTTAACCTATTGAAGTTGTTGAACTGTTAGTACCAAGAAGCATTCTGTTGAGAATGCATGAGACGGAGTGGGTAGCTCCCACACTCTCGATTTGTGCTGCTATGAGACGGAGTGGGTAGCTCCCACACTCTCATGAGCTTAGTGCACCAGCGGGGTTGAATGGTTGTTGGGCCTTTGGTACTGCACTTGGCCACTGAGATTCTTGTTCTCCCAGCAAAGTTGTTGTGCCTTGAGCTCCGATGATTTCTTGGTACCCTTCATGTTGGAGCAGCGATGAATCCGGATCACGCTCCCGGGGTGCAGCGGAAGTTTTAAAAATTTTATGCCTAGGAACGCTCATTTGCGAATAAAAAAACTAACATGCATAGGATGTTTAGAAATATTTACCTTTGGCGAATTCCCACCCGGATCCCATTATTCAGGTTTTACGCGGCAATAGCACTTCAATGGTTGAATCTCTGATTGTTCGCCTAATCCGATCCACGGCCGTTGTTCAAATTCCTTCACTTCCTTGCACTAGAAAGCACAACGAATTGTCATGAACGGAATCTCCTCACCAAGACGGTAGGAACGGGGTCCGGTGGCTCACGACAGCGGCGGCTAGCGATGGTGGCGGCAGCGGCGGGAGGAAGCTGAGAGTGGATGGGAGGGGAGAGGAGAGTTATGATTCAATAAGCAAGTGGGTTTTTATTTCTATATTCTGAAAGTGTCTCCTCATTGCCATATTTATAGGTAGTGGGATAGAGTTTGAGTTGAACAAAATAGAAAACATTCGGTTCAACTCAAACAGTGAACATTCGATTCAACTCAAACTGTGAACATTCGATTCAAGTCAAACTGGAAACATTCGGTTCAAGTCAAACAGGGAACATTCGCTTTGACTCCCTCGATTGTGGTCCCATAATAGTCCCGATCGATGATGAGATATCACCGATTTGATCATTTTACAAAACTGATCATTATGATGTAAAATAAAATTTTTGGACCACTATGGCAGGTTTACTCCGATTAGCTAATATGAAGTCCTATTCCCTTAGCTAATTTTGGAAAACATACTCCCAACCTTCCTCCTATTATACTCAACGGTTTGAGTTCCATATCCGTATCGGAATTGGTAAACAAGTACTTGTGCGACCCTCAATGGTTCAGGGCGTTGGGGAACCGTGGCGGATCCGGATCACGCCTCCCGGCGAGGCAGCGGAAGAACAAAAATTGGGCCAGGAGACGATCAATACAATTCAAAACAAATCATGCTATGATCATTCATAGGGTGTTTCTCGGGGTTACCTTTCTGGCAACTCGTGCCTGGCTCCGACCAGTTTCGCGAGGAAACCGGCACTTCACGATAGGCGGCGATAGATAACGTCAATCAGGTCCACGACCAGAAGGGAGACTCCTTAATCAGCCTGCACTATAAGGCCTGACGAGATCGGCGCGGACGGATTCTCCTCGTCAAGTTGGCCGGAACAAATTCCAGCGAGAGAGGCGGCGACGCTAGGCGACGGCGGCGGCGGCTTTGAGGAGAGGAGGGAGGGCGGCGCACACTTTAGGGGTAGGGTTAAGAGAGTGTTATATATATTATTATGACGCCTAAGTCTACATTAAGTAGACTTAATGATGGACTTGGACCGGCCCAACGGGCCCGGGTCCAACGGATGAACATTCAGTTCATCCCCATCACCGTGACTTCATCATAACTCCGATCACCGATCAGATCGGACCGATCGACTCAGTTTCCAAAACTAAATATTATGATCTGAAAAACCATTTTTCAGAACCCCAGTGCAAAATGACCGTTTTGCCCCTCAACAGCGGAAATCACGGACTTGGACCGGCCCAACGGGCCCGGGTCCAACGGATGAACATTCAGTTCATCCCCATCACCGTGACTTCATCATAACTCCAATCGCCGATCAGATTGGACCGATCGACTCAGTTTCCAAAACTGAATACTATGATCTGAAAAACCATTTTTCAGAACCCCAGTGCAAAATGACCGTTTTGCCCCTCAACAGCGGGAAATCGCGATTTGACCCCTGTTGACTTTTAGGAAGTCGCACTCCCCAAAACCTCTTCCCTTGCTCAACACATTGAGCTCAGTATCCGTGCGGGAATCTCGAATCCAGTACTTGTGTGACCCTCAATGGTTCAGGGATTCAGCTAGCCGTGGGCCCACAACCATTGCGGCTCCGGAATCACAATTCCGAACTTGCCCATCGGATCAAGGTAAGAGCGTCTAGAAACATCACCCCATGATCCCCTAGGTATCACTGATAGTGCCTGCAAGAACCAGTTGGTTGTGGTTAGCGTACAGTACGGTCCTTTCAATCCATATATCCCGATCAGATCAACGACCATTGGTAAATCGAGAGTCGCTATAGATCCGATAGCTATGCGTACATCTTGGAGATCGAATAGTGACATCGCGAGTGTAACTAGGTAAACCCATTTACCTAAAACACTTCTAGTACTCTGGCCAGAGATTTATACACTATTATCCCCTCAGATAGCATAGGATATCCACGCATGTCTGCGAGCGGTGAATCCTCAACAACGATGCATCGACTCCTACATGCATCGGGGTCTCACCCAATCCCGCCGCCTGATGACCCCAAGTGAGTCGGCAAACGAGTCAAAGTGAGACGCCTATCACGTAGAGTCTCAATGACGTTTCGAGTCGTGAGGACTAATTAGTACAACCAAGACCTCGGACTTATCTACTCGACAAATGGTAACCACTTGGAAAGTCCGAACGAGGGTAGTTCGATAGATCACCAGGTCACTATCTATCTGCATGCTCAGAACATCACAATGTTCCCTACCAATGAAACATGATACTTCGCATCACAGATACTAGTCTCGAGCTCGGGCGGCCATATCCTCATTTTGACGGTCCAATCGACTAGGAACATGTTCAGAATACACAGTGACTAGTAGATGTGTTTCATGATAGCCGTCATACCCACTATCACATCTAACATACACTTTAGTGCATTCTAGGTCTTTACTCAACGCAATTGTTAATCATTATACAATACAATGAAAGTAAAGAATGCCATATAAATCAATGCGAATATCATATATAAAAGATTGTCATATACAAGAGTCTATAAACCCACACGCCACAAGTTGGCTAGTTGGGCATCTACTCTAACAATCTCCCACTTGCCCTAAAACCAACTACTCATCAGACGCAGTCCCATTGCTTCGTGATGTTTCTCAAACAACGGTCCAGGCAAGGGCTTCGTAAGTGGATCAGCAACGCTGTCCGCAGAGGCGACTCTCTCAACTGCTATGTCACCTCTAGCGAAAATATCCCGGATTATGTGGTATTTCCTCAGTATATGTTTGGATCTTTGGTGAGACCTAGGCTCCTTTGCTTGCGCAACGGCACCCGTGTTGTCGCAGTACATCGGGACTGGACCAACTCCATTAGGAATTACGCCCAACTCTTGGACGAAATTCCTTATCCAAACCGCCTCCTTAGCAGCAGCTGATGCTGCAATGTACTCAGCCTCAGTGGTTGAATCCGCGATGGTGTCTTACTTGGAACTCTTCCAAGAGACAGCACCACCATTGAGCATGAATACAAATCCAGAGGTTGACTTCGAATCATCCACGTCACACTGGAAGCTAGAATCAGTGTAGCCTTCCAGTTTCAGTTCACCACCACCATAGACCATGAACATATTCTTAGTCCTTCGTAAGTACTTAAGAATATCCTTCATAGCCTTCCAATGAATTTGGCCGGGGTTGGCTTGGTAGCGGCTCGTGACACTCAGAGCATATGCGACATCCGGTCTAGTGGAGATCATGCCATACATGATACTACATATTGCCGAGGCATATGGGACACGTGTCATACTCTCTATCTCCTCATCCGTCTTCGGACACATTGACTTAGATAGAGTGACCCCGTGGCACATAGGTAGGTGTCCTCTCTTGGACTCTTCCATAGAGAACCTCTTAAGTATGGTATCGATGTAGGTAGCTTGGGTGAGTCCGAGCATCCGTTTCGATCTATCCCGATATATCTGTATTCCAAGAATATAGGATGCTTCACCCATGTCCTTCATCGAAAATCTACTAGACAACCATATTTTAGTTGATTGCAGCATTCCTACATCATTCCCAATGAGTAGAATGTCATCAACATAAAGTACGAGGAATGTCACAGCGCTTTTAACTACCTTCTTATATACACATGGCTCCTCGGGATTCTTGATGAAACCAAATTCCTTAATTGTTTCGATTCAGTTCTGGTATTTTCCGCATGATTTTTAAATCATACCAGATCTGTCTCCGGTGCTCTTTGTATTTTATATGTTCAAGAACCTTGAGCTATTGCAGCTCGTTTATAGCAGCGCAAAATTTTTTACTGTTTGTCAAATCAGCGCTGGCTATCTTTTTGATCCTATTTTCGGACCAACAGTAACCTTCGCGACCAGTCGTGCCTTGTAGGTCATTACCTTACCATCAGGCCCAAGTTTCCTCTTGTATACCCATTTACACCCAATAGGAACAATTCCTTCGGGAGGATTAACAAGAGTCCAAACTTGGTTAGCATGCATTGAGTCTAACTCAAACTTCATTTCTTCAAGCCACAGATTAGAATCTGCATCGGAAATTGCCTCCTTGAAAGTTCTTGGATCAGATCCAACTACCTGATCACCTTGATCATCTTCAAGGAGAAAACCATATATCTCGGGAGCCCTCGGGACCCTTTCGGATCTCCTAGGTGCGACCATTTCTGGTATTGGCTCTGTAGGTGCAGGAGATTCACTTGGTACTTCAGTTGGTTCTCGAACCTCTTCGAGTTCTACTATTTTGCCCTTTCTATCAATTAGAAATTCCCTTTCCATAAAGGTGGCATTCCTAGAAACAAACACTTTTGTTTCGCTGGGATAGTAGAAGTAGTATCCAATGGATTAGTTGGATACCCAATGAAGTAGCATAAGATGGATCTCGTATCCAGCTTATCTCCCACTGTCTGCTTCACATAAGCAGGACATCCTCAAATCCTCATATATGAGTACTTGGGTGGTTTGCCCATCCATATCTCATATGGAGTCCCATCCACTGACTTGGTGTGGACATTGTTCAACAACATTACCTCCGTTTCGAGTCGCATAGCCCAAAACCGAGGTAATAAGTTCAGTGAAGCTCATCATAGATCGATTGAATTCTTTGAACCTTTCAAATGATTCAGACTTGTGCTTCATCAAGTACAAGTACCCATACCTAGAGTAATCATCGGTAAAGGTGATGAAGTATGTGTGACCATATTTAGTACCAATACTAAACGGGCCGCGCACATCAGTATGGATCAAATCCAATAGGCCTTCAGCACGCTCACCCTTGCCCTTGAAGGGTTGCTTAGTCATCTTTCCCTTAAGACAAGACTCATAATTCGTTAGGGAATTAATGTCTGACAGATCAAACATGTTACTCCTAACTAACTTGTTCATCCTACTTAGAGAAATATGGCCTAGCCTAGCGTGCCAAAGTTGCGCTGGGTTCAAGTTATCGTTTTTCCGTTTAATCGTTGTTGTATGTGCTTCGACATCGCGAGTTGGAACGTCTTTTAATTTTAAGGTGTATAAATCGTTTTCGCGTTCCCCAATTCCAATTAAACATTCATTCTTGTAAATATTGCAAATCAAATTAGCAAACATACAAGAATATCCATCACTATCAAGCATAGAAACAGAAATAATGTTCTTTATTAATTCGGGAACAAACAAAACGTTTCTCAATAACAGCTTAAAATCAGAAGACAGAAATAAATGAACATCTCCTATAGCTACTGCAGCAACTCTTGATCCATTGCCAAGACTCAAGTGGGTCTCACCCTCTCTAAGACGACGGCTTCTTGTCATCACCTGCAAATCATTGCAGATATGAGATCCACATCCGGTATCAAGTACCCAAGAAGTCGAATTAAGAGACATATTTATTTCAATATATAACATACCTTTCGCAGTTCGCAACTGCTCGAGGTACTCCTTGCAGTTCCTCCTCCGATGCCCAGGCTTGTGACAGTGGTGGCAAACATCCTCAGACTTGTTCGGTTTGGAAGCCTTTGCCTTTGGCTTCTTGGCGGACTTTTCCTCCTTCGCAGGAGCAGAACGCTTCTTGCTCTTGCGTCTGGGCCCCTTCTTCGCAGAGTAAGAAGAGCCCATAAGGAGGACGGGTTTGTCCTTCTTTATGATCCCTTCAAACACTACAAGCATGTTTACCACTTCTTCAAGGGTGGCTGCCAGCTTGTTCATGTTGAAGTTGACCACAAAGAGGTCAAATGCAGCGGGTAGTGAGAGGAGAAGTACATCCACCGACAGCTCGTGTGTAAGTGCGATATCAAGGCCCGACAGCTTTCAACGAGCCCAATCATACGAACCCTATGCTCGCGGACCGAACTCCCATCGCGCATGCGGCTTGGCATCAGCTCCTTGACAGCCGTGAACCTCTCATGTCGAGAGTTCTCACCGTACAGCTCTTTGAGATGAAAAAGTATGTCAGCAGCATACTTTGTCTTCTCAAAGCGCCGTTGCATTTCATTGGACATCGACGCCATCACATAGCATCGTGCTTTAACCTCGTCGTCCCACCATTGTTTAAGCGTTACTAGCTCCTCGGGGCTGATATCGGCAAGGGCTTCCTTCGGAGGACTCTTCTCTATCGCATAAAGAAGTTTCTCCGAAGCCAATACAAGATTGAGGTTGCGGAGCCAGTCTTGGTAGTTAAGACCGGTGAACCTGTTGCTATCCAGTATAGCAGCGAGCGGGTTTTTCATCGAAACCATTTTATAATGCAGTAATACTGAAAATGAAAGCAGACAAACATCACTAACTATATATAAAATAATCGCTAAGACATAAAAGAAGGTCGTTAAGTTTTATGAATTACCCTCCAACTATTTTAACGATTTCACCACCCTCTAATGAAATCGAGAAAACAGGTTTCTTTAGTGGGTACACGGAGCCCAATCAAGAGATCATGGACCCGAATAATATCAGCCATCCATGACCCCAAAAAGGTAGTTTCCGATTGGAGACCGGTGCGACCTCCATGTA
>KQ999917.1:6578-16896 GCA_001598015.1 Dorcoceras hygrometricum | reverse complement strand
AGTCGGCAAACGAGTCAAAGTGAGACTCCTATCATGTAGAGTCTCAATGACGTTTCGAGTCGTGAGGACTAATCAGTACAACCAAGACCTCGGACTTATCAACTCGACAAATGGTAACCACTTGGAAAGTCCGAACGAGAGTAGTTCGATAGATCACCAGGTCACTATCTATCTGCATGCTCAGAACATCACAATGTTCCCTACCAATGAAACATGGTACTTCGCATCGCAGATACTAGTCTCGAGCTCGGGCGGCCTTATCCTCATTTTGACGGCCCAATCGACTATGAACATGTTCAGAATACACAGTTACTATTAGATGTGTTTCATGATAGCCGTCATACCCACTATCACATCTAACATACACTTTAGTGCATTCTAGGTATTTACTCAACGCAATTGTTAATCATTATACAACACAATGAAAGTAAAGAATGCCATATAAATGAATGCGAATATCATATATAAAGATTGTCATATACAAGAGTCTATAAACCAACACGCCACAAGTTGGCTAGTTGGGCATCTACTCTAACACAGGGATACAACTAGCCGTGGGATCACAACTCCTCGTGATTCCAAAAACATATTTTCGGACATGCCAATCGGATCATGGTAAAGCATCTAGAAATATCACCCCATGATCCCCTATGTATCACTGATAGTGCCTGCAAGAACCAGTTGGTCATGGTTAGAATACAGTACGGTCCTTTCATCTCAAATATCCCAACCGAATCAACGACCATTGGTAAATTGAGAGTCGTTAGAGATTCAATATCCTTGCATACATCATGGAGATCAAATAGTGACATCGCATGTGCTACTAGGAAAACCAATTTACCTAAAACACATCTAGTACTCTGGCCAGAGATTTGTCACACTATTATATCCTTAGATAGCATATGATATCCACGTACAAGGGCGAGCGGTGAATCCTCAACAACTAAGCATCGACTCCTACATGCATCGGGACCTCACCCAATCCCACCACCTGATGACCCCAATGGAGTCAGTAAATGGGTCAAAGTGAGGCACCTATCATGTAGAGTCTCAATGACTTTTTGAGTACTAAGGACTAATCTGTGCAACCAAGACCTCGTACTTAATCAACTTGACAAATGATAACCACTTGGAAAGCCAGAATCAGGGTAGTTCGATAGATCACCAGTCACTGTGAGGATTGAGATTCGGTGATTAGTGATTAATCAGATTTTGTTAAGGATTAGTCACGGTAGGCGTGATTATCAAATTTCAGACTTGAGGATTTTTGGTCAAATCTGGTTGGTGATTTTTCAGATTTGATGTAGAGCTGATCAGATTCAATTCACTGGTCTCTATCGGGTGAAATCTACGTCGAGTTTGGAGGAGTTTTGATTTGTTTTATATCGGGATCTGATTCTGGAAAGACTTCAGATTTGAGGTCGTATCGCGTTTTCAGATGTGGCGCTAGCGAGTGGAATCTGTTAGCGGGTGCGCACAGATGTGAGTCAACAAGGAGAAGCCACTTGCTAGTCAACGGTTTAGTACTACCCAGATTTGGATGGGCTATAGTTGGATCTGTTTCAGATGTGAGACAGTGCGACGACGTTTTTTCTAGTTGCATGCGTTTACTGTTAGAACTCAGATTTGAGTTAGCGCTAGGATCTGATAGCGCTAGGATCTGATCTGGGATCCGAATATGTCGGTGTTGACATTCACTGTAGACTTTGACTCGATGATTTAAATACAAGTGTTGATTAACACTTAGTGTATTTTCGAACCCGATATTTCCTTATCGTCTTCCTTGTTCACCTCGAAACCCTTACTGTTCACCCGAACCCTCCTTCGTTAGATTTCCGTCGATTTGCGCCATCGTATGGAGCAAGATTGGTGGCGCTGGGTTCGTCTTGCTTAGTTCTTTTGATTGATACCAGTCTGAAGTTGTAGATCGACGCGTAGGAGGAGCGCGAAGGATTTACAGTGTTCGAAGATTTTCGCGACAGTTGACCCGAGAGTTCTTCAGTTCTACTGAGCTTGTTCTAAGCTTAGATTTAGCTGTTAGAACCTTTTCTTAGTGGTCGAACCAGATTTGAGTTTCCGACCGTAGGCAGTAAGTTATAAGAGTTCAGATTTGAGCTGAATTGTTAAATGCCTTGACAGAATTGAGCTCCCAGGCAGTTTTCTAGTGTGTTTGTCGAGACCAGTAGGAAGAAGACTTGAGCAAGTTGAGGTTGCCGTGCCCTGGTGAAATCTGTTTGAGGTAGAATCTGGGATTTGAGGTACGAAGAGCTTCTGTTAACAGCTTTGGGCATAAGCATATTATTATTTTGAGGCATGAACTGTGTTCTGTGAATTTTGTGACTTTCATGAACAGATTTGGCTCCCTGAATGATTATTATGTTCTGTTTTACGTGAATTATGCATGCTTAAATCGGATTTAAATTGAATGGCATTCATGCATACATATTGATCCTGATGATTGATTGATTACCGAATTGAGCCACATTGTGACCGGCCGACACATCTGTCGCGCCTGAAAGGCACTATGCTATCATCGGAGTGGTGACCGACTGATTCGTCATGTATGAATACCACCGAGCTGTGATGGTTAATTGAGTGGCCAGACCTGAATATCACGGACCGATGATTTCCACCGGCTGATTGGCTGTGCGTGGTATAGAGGCTCACCCGATTTTCCAGCTGACTCGTTGGCCTAGATGACCGATACCTTGACAGCCACATTCATTCATGACTTAGAATACTGCATGTTTATAATTTTTTGTTTACATAGTGCTCTTTTAACCTCGTACTCTTTTCCTGTTTTTGTGTTGCTTGGGTCTGTGTTGCCCATTGCAGGTTCTTCAGGTAATCAGGCTGGGAAGAGTGGAGTGTCAGCTGGTCGATCCCCAGTTTGATAGAGTCACAGTGTATTTATTTATGTGTTGGACCAGGGGATTCCCTGTATTTTTATGTATGTTTGGGAATCTGTTTTTGAGTTGAATGATTGTTCCGAATGTAGGCAGTAAGTTATAAGAGTTCAGATTTGAGCTGAATTGTTAAATGCCTTGACAGAATTGAGCTCCCATGAAGTTTCTGCTGTGTTTGTCGAGACCAGTAGGAAGCAGACTTGAGCAAGTTGAGGTTTTCGTGCCCTGGTGAGATCTTTTTGAGTTAGAATCTGGGATTTGAGGTACGAATTGAACTTCTGTTAACAGCTTTGGGCATAAGCATGTTAGTATTTTGAGGCATGAGCAGTGTTCTGTGAATTCTGTGAAGAGATTTGGCTCCCTGAATGATTATTCTGTTCTGTTTTACGTGAATTATGCATGCTTAAATCGGATTTAAATTTAATGGCATTCATGCATACATATTGAGCCTGATGATTGATTGATTACCGAATTGAGCCACATTGTGACCGTCCGACACATGTGTCGCGCCTGAAAGGCACTCTGCTCTCATCGGAGTGGTGACCGACTGATTCGTCATGTATGAATACCACCGAGCTGTGATGGTTAATTGAGTGGCCAGACCTGAATATCACGGACCGATGATTTCCACCGGCTGATTGGCTGTGCGTGGTATAGAGGCTCACCCGATTTGCCAGCTGACTCGTTGGCCTAGATGATCGATTCCTTGACAGCCTACATTCATTCATGACTTAGATACTGCATGTTTATAATTTGTGTTTACATAGTGCTCTTTTAACCTCGTACTCGTTTTCCTGTTTTTGTGTTGCTTGGATCTGTGTTGCCCATTGCAGGTTCTTCAGATAATCAGGCTGGGCAGAGTGAAGTGCCAGCTGGTCGATCCCCAGTTTGATAGAGTCACAGTGTATTTATTTATGTGTTGGACCAGGGGATTCCCTCTATTTTTATGTATGTTTGGGAATCTGTTTTTGAGTTGAATGATTGTTGGATTTAGATTTAAATCCTATTTTGAGTATGAATATTTTGACTGAATATTTTATTGTTCAGGCCCAACATTTGAAAAACTTTTTAAGCCCTATTTTTATGCTTCCGCGATTATGTGCGTAATTGTATTGCTAATCTTTGTTGATTAGCACGAGTCATGACATTTTTGGTATCAGAGCTTAAACTGGGATAAGCTCATTTCTTTTCTATCACACACGAGTCTAGGCACATAGTTTAGATTTGATTTTGATTGACTCTGTGCTTATGTTATTATTTCATGCCTCTATGATTATCTGCTGTTAGCCCTTACCCTGAGTGTCTTTTAGAGATTCCGTCGAGGATGGGTAGAGGTAGGACTGCAAGACGTACCGCTGAGGAGTCTAGGGCCTTGGAGAGTGACGAGGATGTTCAGCAAAATATAACTTTGCGTCGTAGAGAGATACAGGCAGAGGTGGAGGATGTGACGAGACAGATAGGCGAGTTGGAGCTAGTGTTGGCTAGGTTCCAGAGAATGAATCCCCCTACGTTCACGGGCGTCGAGGGTGGTCTTTCGGCTGAAGGTTGCTTGGAGCATATGGAGGACTTGTTCGATACTTTGGAGTACACCACAGAGCGGAGACTGAAGTTGTCCGTTTTGCAGTTGAGGGAAACATGCTCAACGTTGGTGGAAGGGTACTTCCAGAGTGATGAGAGAGACTGGAGTTCTTGTTTCTTGGGAGAGCTTCTGTGCAGCATTTCGAGAGGAGTATACCCCAGAGTCGTACTTCAATAACCGAGAGATGGAGTTTGACAACCTGCATCAAGGGAATTTGAAGGTTGCTGAGTATGTCAGACAGTTCTCCTCACTTCTGGCATATGTCCCTCACGCTAGCCAGGAGCGAACGAAGAGGAACAAGTTTATTAAGGGATTCAGGCCAGATTTGTTTCAGTTGGTGGTGTCTGGTGCCCCATCGACGTATGCTGAGGATGTGGATCGAGCAGTTGATATTGAGGAGAGTTTGTTGGAGGTTCCAAAGCAGGTTTCGATGACAGTTGGACGAGGTTACTATACTGCGCCTGAAGGGATGCATACTTCACAATCTCCTCAGACTCGCAGCAATCGAACCGTCAGAGGTTCATGCCTCGTGGGAAGCAGTTTAAAAGAAAGTCGAATTCTAGTTCCTCTGGTTTTGTGAGCTCTAGTGGCAGTGGATCGGGAGGAGTGTCTTGTGGACAGTGCGGTGGTAAGCACATGACTTCGCAGTGCCGTGGAGTTCAGGGGACTTGCCACGCCCAGGTGAATTCTTTGTCGAGGGAGCAGGCTGATGAGATACCTGATGAAGTTATCGTAGGTACATGCTCTACCTTTGATTTTCCTGCAAGAATTTTATTTGATACATGAGCATCACAGTCCTTTGTTTCTGCATGGTTTGTGTATGAGTGTGGGTTGGGAGTTACCCCAATGTGTGATGTTGTATCTGTGTCTACTCCCGCTGGTGTTTGGTTGATGTCCCGTGAGATTGTGGTGGACTGTGTGATCCGGTTTGATCAGAATATGGTAGTGGCGAATTTGATCTCCTTGTAGATGAGGAATTTTGATTGCATCTTGAGGATGGATGTGTTGTCTGAGCATAGGGCGACTGTTGACTGTTTTTATGGTGTGGTGAGATTTCGCCCCGAGTCGGGTGAGAAGTGGGACTTCTATGGTGTTGATTCGCGCTCGAAGATTCCATTGGTGTCTGCCATTGAGAAGTTTAGTCTGTTGTCGCTAGGTAACGCTAGATTTATGATCTATTCGCTCGATATTTCCCAAGAGCCGCGATTGGAATTGAGTGACATGTCTATTGTTCGAGAGTTCTCAGATGTGTTTCCAGATGAGATTCCTAGATTCCCTCCGAGACAAGAAATCGATTTTAGTATAGAGTTTGTGCCAGGGATAGCCCGGTTTCTAGAGCCCCGTATCGGTTGGCACCAACTGAGTTGAAGGAAATCAAGGATCAGTTGAGAGATCTTCTTGAGAAAGGCTTCATCAGACCGAGTATGTCGCCTTGGGGAGATCCGATTCTATTTGTGAAGAAGAAAGATGGATCTATGAGGATGTGTGTAGATTTTCGGCAATTGAACAAAGCAACAATCACGAATAAGTATCTATTGCCGAGGATTTATGACTTGTTCGATCAGTTGCAAGGAACGGTCGTATACTCGAAGATTGATTTGCGCTCTGGCTATCACCAGTTGCGAATTAGAGACGCAGATGTAGCAAATACAGCTTTCCGGACGAGGTACGAGCATTATGAGTTCTTGTGATGCCGTTTGGGTTGACGAATGCCCCTGCTATTTTCATGGATTTGATGAATCGCGTCTTTAGCGATTATATCGATCGATCCGTGATTGTCATCATAGATGACATCTTGGTGTATTCGAGGAGTTTCAGAGAGCATAAGGAGCACCTGGGATTGGTATTGTAGAAGTTGAGAGACTCGCAGTTGTATGCCAAGTTCAGCAAGTGTGAATTTTGGCTGGATAGAGCAATATTTTTGGGTCATGTCATCTCTGAACAAGGAATTTCTGTGGATCCTAGTAAGGTCAAAGCAGTTCCTAACTAGGAGCAACCTGGGAATGTTTCTGAGATCCGTAGTTTCTTTGGCTTAGCCAGTTATTATAGGCATTTTATCGAGAAGTTTTCTTCGATAGAAAGTCTGATGACTCAGTTGACCCAGAAGGATAATAAGTTCGTTTGGACAGATGAATGCGAGTCGAGTTTTCAAACACTCAAGGAGAAGACCACTACTCCTGTGTTGGCTTTACCATCTGGATCTGGAGGTTTCTTTGTTTGCTCCGATGCATCTCTGAGTAGTTAGGGTTGCGTTCTGATGTAGAACGGGTATGTGATTGCGTATGCATCTCGACAGTTGAAGCCCCATGAGACGAGATACCCGGTTCATGATTTGGAATTGGTAGTGATTGTTTTTTCCTTGAAGATCTGGCGTCACTATTTGTATGGTGAGGAGTTTGTGGTGTACACCGACCACAAGAGTTTGAAGTATATCTTCACTCGGTCAGATCTGAATATGAGACAGCGTCGGTGGATGGAGTTACTCAAGTATTTTGATTGTGAGATTCAGTATCAGCCTGGGCTGATGAACTTAGTGGCCAATGCTTTGAGTAGGAAAGCCCAGCCTGCGATGCTAACATCTTTGAGTATCTCAAGAGTCCACGAGCAGTTGGGGACTTCTGGCCCAGGTGAATCTTTGTCGAGGGAGCAGGCTGATGAGATACCTGATGAAGTTATCGTAGGTACATGCTCTACCTTTGATTTTCCTGCAAGAATTTTATTTGATACATGAGCATCACAGTCCTTTGTTTCTGCATGGTTTGTGTATGAGTGTGGGTTGGGAGTTACCCCAATGTGTGATGTTGTATCTGTGTCTACTCCCGCAGGTGTTTGGTTGATGTCCCATGAGATTGTGGTGGACTGTGTGATCCGGTTTGATCAGAATATGGTAGTGGTGAATTTGATCTCCTTGTAGATGAGGAATTTTGATTGCATCTTGAGGATGGATGTGTTGTCTGAGCATAGGGCGACTGTTGACTGTTTTCATGGTGTGGTGAGATTTCGCCCCAAGTCGGGTGAGAAGTGGGACTTCTATGGTGTTGATTCGCGCTCGAAGATTCCACTGGTGTCTGCCATTGAGAAGTTTAGTCTGTTGTCGCTAGGTAACGCTAGATTTATGATCTATTCGCTCGATATTTCCCAAGATCCGCGATTGGAATTGAGTGACATGTCGATTGTTCGAGAGTTCTCAGATGTGTTTCCAGATGAGATTCCTAGATTCCCTCCGAGATAAGAAATCGATTTTAGTATAGAGTTTGTGCCAGGGATAGCCCGGTTTCTAGAGCCCCGTATCGGTTGGCACCAACTGAGTTGAAGGAACTCAAGGATCAGTTGAGAGATCTTCTTGAGAAAGGCTTCATCAGACCGAGTATGTCGCCTTGGGGAGCTTCGATTCTATTTGTGAAGAAGAAAGATGGATCTATGAGGATGTGTGTAGATTTTCGGCAATTGAACAAAGCAACAATCACGAATAAGTATCCATTGCCGAGGATTGATGACTTGTTTGATCAGTTGCAAGGAACGGTCGTATACTCGAAGATTGATTTGCGCTCTGGCTATCACCAGTTGCGAATTAGAGACGCATATGTAGCAAAGATAGCTTTCCGGACGAGGTACGAGCATTATGAGTTCTTGTGATGCCGTTTGGGTTGACGAATGCCCCTGCTATTTTCATGGATTTGATGAATCGCGTCTTTAGCGAGTATATCGATCGATCCGTGATTGTCATCATATATGACATCTTGGTGTATTCGAGGAGTTTCAGAGAGCATAAGGAGCACCTGGGATTGGTATTGTAGAAGTTGAGAGACTCGCAGTTGTATGCCAAGTTCAGCAAGTGTGAATTTTGGCTGGATAGAGCAATCTTTTTGGGTCATGTCATCTCTGCACAAGGAATTTCTGTGGATCCTAGTAAGGTCAAAGCAGTTCCTAACTAGGAGCAACCTGAGAATGTTTCTGAGATCCGTAGTTTCTTTGGCTTAGCCAGTTATTATAGGCATTTTATCGAGAATTTTTCTTCGATAGCAAGGCTGATGACTCAGTTGACCCAGAAGGATAAGAAGTTCGTTTGGACAGATGAATGCGAGTCGAGTTTTCAAACACTCAAGGAGAAGACCACTACTCCTGTGTTGGCTTTACCATCTGGATCTGGAGGTTTCTTTGTTTGCTCCGATGTATCTCTGAGTAGTTAGGGTTGCGTTCTGATGTAGAACGGGTATGTGATTGCGTATGCATCTCGACAGTTGAAGCCCCATGAGATGAGATACCCGGTTCATGATTTGGAATTGGTAGTGATTGTTTGCCTTGAAGATTTGGCGTCACTATTTGTATGGTGAGGAGTTTGTGGTGTACACTGACCACAAGAGTTTGAAGTATATCTTCACTCGGTCAGATCTGAATATGAGACAGCGTCGGTGGATGGAGTTACTCAAGTATTTTGATTGTGAGATTCAGTATCAGCCTGGGCGGATGAACTTAGTGGCCAATGCTTTGAGTAGGAAAGCCCAGCCTGCGATGCTAACATCTTTGAGTATCTCAAGAGTCCACGAGCAGTTGGGGACTTCTGGTTGGCGATTCCAACCTAGTGATCGGTATTTCATAGTTTCTTCTATTCAGGTTGAACCACAGATTGTGATTGACATCAGAGAGGCACAGAGGACTGATCCTTATATCCATGAATTGAAGATTAAGGCTTAGAATGGTCAGTCTGATGATTTTACTGTTACTTCTGATGGGTGTTTGAGATTTCGAGGAAGATTGATGGTTCCTATTATGGTTGATTTGAAAGATACTATTATGAATGAAGCCCATTGCAGTCGGTATATTGTGCATCCAGGCGAGAGAAAGATGTATCATGCTTTGAAGTTTCACTACTGGTGGGAAGGCATGAAGAGCGAAATTTCTTGGTATGTTGCTCGATGTTTGAGTTGTCAGCAGGTCAAGACCGAAAGAATGAGACCTGGTGGATTGTTGCAGAGTTTAGAAGTGCCTCAATGGAATTGGGAGAACATCGCCATGGACTTTGTGACTCATTTACCTCGATCGAGTAGGGGATGCGATGCGATTTGGGTGGTAATTGATAGACTCTCGAAGTCAGCCCATTTCATTCCCTATGACGTGAGGTGTTCGATGAAGAAAATGGCGAGACTGTACATTGACCATGTGGTGAGGTTGCATGGAGTGCCTGTTTTGATAGTGTCTGATAGAGATCCAAGATTCACATCTTGATTCTGGAAGAGTTTGCAAGCATCTACGGGTTCAAGATTGGCTATGAGTACAGCGTATCACCCTCAGACAGATGGCCAATCCGAGAGAACCATTCAGACTTTAGAAGATATGCGGCGAGCAATTATGATGGATTTCAGTGGTGGCTGGCAGGATTCCTTATCCTTGGTTGAGTTTTCTTATAACAATAGCTACCAAGTGACTATCAGGATGGCACCATTTGAAGAGTTTTATGGTCGCAAGTGTAGATCTCCGATCTGTTGGAAAGAAGTTTGTGAGAAACAGCTTTCGACCCCTGAGTTTGTGCAGCACATGAGAGATCAGATTGAGTTGATTCGGAGCAGAATGAAGGCTGCACAAGATCGCTATACTAACTATGCTAACATAAGGCGTAGGCTTTTGGAGTTTGAGGTTGGCGATAGAGTATTTCTCAAGATTTCTCATTTGAAGAGTGTGATGAGATACAGAGTCAAGTGTAAAATAGCTCCTAGATTTCTTGGTCCTTTCAAGATTGTTGAGAGGATTGGACAGTTGGCTTATAGGTGGCAGCTTCCTGATGAGTAGCAGCGATACATGATGTTTTTCATGTGTCAATGTTGAGGAAATATGA
>KQ999916.1:24224-49761 GCA_001598015.1 Dorcoceras hygrometricum | reverse complement strand
CTGTGACGTTCCTAGTGCTTTATGTTGATGACATTCTACTCATTGGGAATGATGTTGGAATGTTGCAGTCAACTAAAGTATGGTTGTATAGCAGATTTTCGATGAAAGACATGGGTGAAGCATCCTATATTCTAGGAATACAGATCTATCGGGATTGATCTAAACGGATGCTCGGACTCACCCAAGCTACCTACATCGATACCATACTTAAGAGGTTCTCTATGGAAGAGTCCAACAGAGGACACCTACCTATGTGCCACGGAGTCACCCTATCTAAATCTATGTGTCCAAAGACTGATGAGGAGATAGAGAATATGGCACGTGTACCATATGCCTCGGCAATAGGTAGTATTATGTATGGCATGATACTTAAGAGGTTCTCTATGGAAGAATCCAAGAGAGGACACCTACCTATGTGCCACGGGGTCACTCTATCCAGGTCTATGTGTCCAAAGACTGATGAGGAGATAGAGAGTATGGCACGTGTGCCATATGCCTCGGCTATAGGTAGTATTATGTATTACCCTACCCTCGTTCGGACTTTCCAAGTGGTTACCATTTGTCGAGTGGATAAGTCCGAGGTCTTGGTTGTACTGACCTCACGACTAGGCGTCGGGATTGGGTGAGACCCCGATGCATGTAGGAGTCGATGCATCGTTGTCGAGGATTCACCGCTCGCAGACATGCGTGGATATCCTATGCTATCTGAGGGGATAATAGTTATAAATCTCTGGCCAGAGTACTAGAAGTGTTTTAGGTAAATGTGTTTACCTAGTTACACTCGCGATGTCACTATTCGATCTCCAAGATGTATTCATAGCTATCGGATCTATAGCGACTCTCGATTTACCAATGGTCGTTGATCTGATCGGGATATATGGATTGAAATGACCGTACTGTACGCTAACCATGACCGACTGGTTCTTGCAGGCACTATCAGTGATACCTAGGGGATCATGGGGCGATGTTGCTAGACGCTTTACCATGATCCGTTGGGCAAGTCCGGAATTGTGATTCCGGAGCCACAATGGTTGTGGGCCCACGGCTAGCTGTATCCCTGAACCATTGAGGGTCACACAAGTACTAGATTCGAGATTCCGGCATGGATACTCAGCTCAATGTGTTGAGCATGAGAAGAGGATTTCGGGAAGTGCGACTTCCTAAAAGTCAACAAGGGGCAAACCGGGGTTTGCCGCTGTTGAGGGGCAAAACGGTCATTTTGCACTGGGGTTCTGAAAAATTGTTTTTCAGATCATATTGTTCAGTTTTGGAAACTGAGTCGATCGGTCCGATCTGATCGGCGATCGGAGTTACGGTGAAGTCTCGGTGTTGGAGATAAACTGAATGTTCATCGTTGGACCCGGGCCCGTTGGGCCGGTCCAAGTCCAACACTTAAGTCTATTTAATTAGACTTAAGCAAGACTTAACTAATACACAACATTACAACTCTAAACCCTAGCACAAAAGCCGCCCCTCCTCTCCTCTCCAAGCGCCGCCGCCGCCGCCCGTTGTCGCCGGAAATTCGTTTCCGGCCAACTCGACGAGGAGAATCCGTTCGTGCTGATCTCGTCAGCGCTTCTAGTGCAGCCTGACGAAGGAGTCTCGGTTCTGATCGTGGACCGGATTGGCGATAATCTACCGCAATCTACCGAGAAGAGCCGGATTCTTGTAATACCGGTTGGAGCCAGGCACAAGTGCCAGCAAGGTAATCCGTTTTGAACGCCCTATGTATGACGATCATTGAATTGTCTGATTTTTCGTATTGATCGTCTCCCGACCTTTTTTCTATGTTCTTCCGCTGCCTCGCCGGGGGGCGGATCCGGATCCCCAACACTGGCTCTTCTGGTTCAGGCAGCTCGAGTAGCAGTGGTTCTCGGGCTGAGTTTTGTGGGTTTTGCGGTGGAAAGCATCCTTATACGCAGTGTGTTGGTGTGCAGGGCTCCTGCAACCTTTGTGGTCAGTACGGGCATTTTGCCAGAGTGTGTCCGTCAGCTGGAACACAGCAGACCGCGGCCCAGCCTCAGGGTCGTGGAGGTCAGTCTAGGGGTCGTTCCCCTCAGTTTCAACAGCCTCGGTTGGGTGAGACTCAGTTCAAACCTTTTCAGCAGCCTGAACCTTCGCGTTTTGGGCAGTCGTCTCAGCCTTTCTACTCTGGACCCCAGCATGCTCAGGTTAACGCCATCACTAGTGAGCAGGCCAAGGAGACGCCGAGTCGGGTGATCGCAGGTACTTGCCTTGTTTTTTACTTTCCTGCACGTGTGTTGTTTGACATCGGTGCATCACATTCATTCATTTCTGATTCGTTCGTTGTTGAGCATGGTCTGTGTACCATTTCGTTGCGCGATGCTGTTTCCGTGTCTACCCCTGGCGGTGTGAGCTTATTCTCCCAGGAGGTTTTGTTAGATGGCGTGTTGCGGTTTGGTGAGCATGTGTTGGTAGCAAACTTGATCCGATTGATGCTGTGGGATTTCGATTGTAGTTGGGATGGATGTGCTATCCAACTATAGGGCCTCTGTGGACTGTTTCCATGGGATTGTGCGCTTTAGGCCTTTGTCTGGCGAGAAGTGGGACTTCTACGGCCAGGATTCTCGATCGAAGATCCCGTTGGTCTCAGCTATGGAGATGTTCAGCTTGTTGTCCTTAGGAAATGCTGGTTTCCTGATTTACGCTTTGGATGCGTCTTCTTATTCCCGTGTGCAGCTTAGTGACGTTCCCGTGGTGCGGCATTTTCTCGACGTGTTTCCGGAGGAGATTCCTGGTTTTCCTCTGAGGCGGGAGATTTAATTCAGCATCGAGTTGGTGCCTGGCACAGCTCCAATTTCTCGTGCCCCATATCGTCTGGCGCCTGCGGAGTTGAGAGAACTCAAGGTGCAGTTAGATGATTTGCTGGAGAAAGGTTTTATCCGACCTAGTATGTCACCGTGGGGAGCGCCCATTTTGTTGTGAAGAAGAAGGATGGCTCAATGCGAATGTGCAATGATTTTCGCCAGCTGAACAAAGCGACAGTCAAGAATAAGTACCCGTTGCCGAGAATCAATGATCTGTTTGATCAGTTGCAAGGTTCTGCGGTGTACTCGAAGATTGATCTGCGATCAGGGTACCATCAGTTGAGAGTGAGAGACCAAGATGTTGCAAAGACTGCGTTTCGTACAAGGTACGGACATTTCGAGTTTCTGGTGATGCCGTTTGGTTTGACCAACGCGCCTGCAGTCTTCATGGATCTGATGAACTGGGTTTTTAGAGAGTTCATAGACCAGTTTGTGATTGTTTTCATTGACGACATCTTGGTGTACTCGAAGACTCCGAGGGAGCACAAGGAGCACTTGGGAATTGTCCTGCAGAGGTTGAGAGAACAGCAGTTGTATGCTAAGTTCTCCAAGTGCGAGTTTTGGCTGGATCGCGTCGTATTCTTGGGACATGTGATTTCAGCCGAGGGGATTTCGGTGGATCCCAGTAAGGTTGATGCTGTTCTGAACTGGGAGCGTCCCAGGAATGCTTCCGAGATTCGCAGTTTCTTGGGTCTGGCTGGCTATTACCATCGTTTCATCGAAGGTTTTTCTAGCATAGCCAAGCCGATGACTCAACTAACGCAGAAGGACAAGAGGTTTGTGTGGACTGAGCAGTGCGAGAATGCTTTTCAACTGCTCAAGGAAAAGTTAACTATTGCGCCTGTGTTGGCTCTGCCGTTCGGTTCAGGTGGTTTCGTTGTTTGTTCTGACGCTTCGCTAAATGGATTGGGCTGTGTTTTGATGCAGAATGGTCGAGTCATTGCGTATGCCTCACGGCTATTGAAACCGCACGAGACTTGCTATCCAGTCCATGATTTGAAGCTTGCAATGGTGGTTTTTGCGCTGAAGATCTGGCGTCATTACTTGTATGGCGAACAATTTGTGGTGTACTCGGACCACAAGAGTTTGCAGTATTTGTTTTCGCAGCCTGACTTGAACATGAGACAACGTCGTTGGATGGAGCTGCTAAAGGACTTTGATTGCGAGATTAAGTATCAGCCTGGGAAATCAAACGTAGTGGCCGATGCTTTGAGCAGGAAGGCTAGTGAGATGCTTGCATCGTTGTACATATCTAAGGATCAGGAGCATCTTAACACTACGGGTTGGAGATTCTACCCGGCTGAGGATTGTGTGGTGGTTTCTTCTTTACAAGTAGAGCCACAGATTGTTTCTAGTATTCGAGCAGCTCAAAGGACTGATCCGTCTATCCACGAGCTAAAGTTGAAGGTCAGTGCTGGCGAACTTGAGGACTATTCTATCTCTTCTGATGGTTGTTTGCGTTTCCGGGGCAGGTTGGTGGTGCCCAATTTGATTGATTTGAAGGAGGAGATCCTTCGGGAAGCGCACTGTAGCAGACATAGTGTTCATCCTGATGCACGAAAGATGTACCATGCGTTGAAGCCGCACTTTTGGTGGGCTGGCATGAAGAGCGACATTTCTGGTTTTGTCGCCCGTTGTTTGAATTGTCAGATGGTTAAGTCCGAAAGGGTGAGACCTGGTGGTCTGTTGCAGAGTTTGGAAGTGCCCCAATGGAATTGGGAGAACATAGCTATGGATTTTGTGACGCATCTACCTCGTTCCAGCAGAGGATGCGATGCTATTTGGGTGGTTATAGACCGACTGTCGAAGTCTGCACATTTTATTCCCTATGGGATGACCTTCTCGTTGAAGAAGATGGTGAATCTGTACGTTGATTTTGTGGTTAGACTTCACGGTGTGCCTGTTTCGATTCCGACCGAGATCCACGGTTTACTTCCAGGTTTTGGAAGAGTTTGCAAACAGCTTTGGGTACCAGATTGGCTATGAGCACAGCGTATCACCCCCAGACAGATGGCCAATCTGAGAGAACTATCCAGACGTTGGAGGATATGTTGCGAGCTGTTGTGTTGGATTTTGGTGATAGCTGGCAAGACGCGTTGTCTTTAGTAGAGTTTTCCTACAATAACAGCTATCAGGTGACGATTGGCATGGCGCCGTTTGAGGCTTTGTATGGTAGAAAGTGCAGATCGCCGGTATGTTGGGAAGAAGTGGGGGAGAAGCAGCTATCTGCCCCTGACTTTGTGCAGCAAATGAAAGATCTTATTCGACAGCGGATGAAAGCTGCCCAAGATCGCCAAGCCAGTTATGCGAATAAGAGGCGTCGACCTCTTGAGTTTCAAGTTGGTGATCGTGTATTTCTCAAAGTTTCTCCGTTTCGTAGTTTCCATGTTGAGGAAGTATGAGCCAGATCCATCTCATGTGCTTAGGACTGACGAGGTTGAGCTAGATCAGTCGTTGAGCTATCAGGAATACCCCTTGCAGATCCTTGGCAGAAAAGAGAAACAACTAAGAAATAAGACCATTCCGTTGGTGATGGTGCAATGGAGCAAACATGGCAGGGAAGAAGCTACTTGGGAGCTGGAAGAAAAGATGCAGCGCGACTGGCCGCATCTGTTTGAGTAGCTGTTGAGCTAAATTTCAGGTAGTTTGTAGCTTTTGGTTGTATTTTCTTCCCTAGTTGTTGTTAATTGTTTGCTCAGTTATCTTGAACTCTTGGCCTTGTGTTAGGCGAGTTCCTGTTTGTATTTTGCTGCTGTGTTGCGTTCCAGAGTTGTTGTTGTGATTTCGGGGATGAAATCCTTTTTAGTGGGGAAGAAATGTGAGACCTGATTTTGATGTAAGATTAATTGTTTGGATTAATCGGATTTTAGAGATTTCTGGAAGTTTTCGATTTTTTAGTAGAGATCTGGTTGTGAGAGCTGGTCGGTGGTGAATCCAGTCACAACGTTTAATTGGTAGCGTGAGATCTCGATACGCCGTCATTTTTGTGAAATCCGGATGCACTGTGTTTTTGTGAAGTCTGGTAGCGTGTTTGTATCCAGCTGCTGCTTTATATTGTTTGTTGAGGGAAAAACGATAGCGTTTTGATAAGTTGGATACGGCACCGTTTGGATTAGTTGCTGCGATGCCGTTTTGGATATTGCGACTGGTACCAACTGAGAGCAAACGTCAACGATGGTCAACTCTACTGTAGCTTGCGTCTGGTTTCCTATAGCTTGCGTCTGTTGTTTTATGCGATAGTTAGCGACCGGATTTGATGACTTAATTTATGCGATGCCGTTTTATTAAGTTGGAACGCAGCGTTTTGATGCAACGTCTGGTACCAGCTTTTGAGTGTTAGACAATCCAGCTTTTGATTTTTGGAGCATCCAATCGTTGGGTTGTCCAGCTTTTGGGTTTGAGGACCAGTTGCAAGTAGCGAGTGACGTGTCACTTTGCGACGTCGTTTTGTGTTGTTGAGATTTATTAGTTATGGGATTCAGCAGCTGTTGGTTGTTGCAACTGCTGGTTGAGATTTAAGTAGCGCAACTGCTGGTTTTTTGGGTGGACTTCTTCACCAGTTTTTACGTGTGTATTTATAGGAAGACTTGGTCTTCGATTTGAGATACCAGATCCCATACTTAGCGAAATATTCTCTCGATTGTCGACCTCTGTTCTTCGAACCCTAGAATACTGTTCACCGTAGCTTTTCTCCGGCAATTCCCGTCGTTTCCGGCCACCATTTGGTACGTGCGAGATAGCGTTGGACTCCTATCGAGAAGCTATTCCTTTCTATACCATTCTTGGAGGCTGTTGTTGGCTAGAGCGAGATCGCGAAGTTGCTATCTTAGGCCGTGTGTTGCGTCATTGAGGTAAAACTTCGAATTGTTGTTGAGATCTTAGTCTTAGCCTTTGTTTAAGCTTCCTATTAGTGGTATTGTTGGAATCAGCTGCTGGTGTGAGTGTATGACTCCCATCCGTGCTTTCTGTGTATTAGCGTCCCTTGATAATATTGCCCTATGTGCTTCAACAGGTTGATATCCAAATTTCTTGCGACCTTTGCGGTGATAATTGTTGCACAGAAAGTATAACGTACGGATCTGAGCTTGATGTAGCTGGGAATTGGAGTGAGATTTAATGTTAGATGGCTGCTGGTGCATTACCGTGGATGTTGTTGTGTGCATATGTGATTGTTGTTGATTTTAGCTACTATGTTTATGCATACACGCATTTCACATATTGCTTTCATATCTCTGTTGCAGCCATTGCTTTGTATCTCGTTGTATTGCTGTTGTTTCTTACCAGGATGCAAGGGCGAGCGTCAATACTTCACTCTCATCTCCCTGCTGGGTTCTGTTAGCCACCATGCGCCGAGTGGTTAACTACCACAGTTCATGGGCTAGGCAACGGCAGGTTGAGTTGTTTGTTGCATCTGGTATTTGTGTGTAGTGTCAAGGCGAGTGGCTCATTACCACACTTTGAACACACCCCGTGGCCACTGATTTGTTGCTGATCTTGTGGAGCTATGTTTGAGTTCCTTGGCAACATGTTCGGTTGTAGCCTTCAGCTGTTATCCGGTGTCTCAAGCATAGCATCTGCATTTTATCTTATGCATTTCCTTTAGCTGTTTCAGTTGCTCTCTGCTGATCTTGTGGAGCTATGTTTGAGTTCCTTGGCTACATGTTCGGTTGTAGCCTTCAGCTGTTATCCGGTGTCTCAAGCATAGCATCTGCATTTTATCTTATGCATTTCCTTTAGCTGTTTCAGTTGCTCTCCGTACTGGGGTTTGACCCCATGTCCCTCTGGGGCTTTGTTGTTTTCCTTGTTTGTGTTGTTTTCAGGGAATCCAGGTTTTACAGCTGGTCGTGGTTTTAACCCAGCTGGTGGTACCCCAGGAGGTGGTTAGAGTATCCCAGTTGCGTATAGAATATTTATATGTCTCAGTATAGTTAGCCAGGGGGATGCCCTGTGCTTCGTTATTGTATATTGTTGTTGGAGTCTGATACATGTTGTTGTTGCTGTCGTTATGCTATACTGTGGTTGTGTTTATAAACTGGGATATATTTTGAGTATTGCGGTATTTTAAATTATATTGTTTAAACCGTCAGGCCAAAAGCGAAAATTTTACCTGCTTTTTGATAGTTTCTGCATGTGCTTGTGTGTTTTTACTCTGTTTAGAGCACGAGGCCTGACAGAGAATGCGCGTGTTTATCTCTGGACCATGCTCTGATACCATGTTTGTAACACCCAAACCCCATGGGAGTCACGGGATCAAAGAAGAGGAATTAAAAGAGGAAAAATAAGGGCTGAATCATAAATAGAACAAGCTGTATTGCCTTGCTCAAATAAAAATCGAAATAATAACCGTTGGCGCCAAGAAAATAAAACCAGATTTCATTACAACTTGCAAAGTACAAAATGCGAAATCGCGATATTACAACTACTGAACTCTATCTGAATTTATCTTTGTTGTAACAGATCTCAATACAGATTTGTCTAAGATCAAGCAACAAAACAACAACTACAATGAACATCGCGGAAATGCAGGCCTTCGATAAACACTCGCACATCGCCACTGGTTCAGACGCCACCTCCCATCTGCTCCGGCGCCGACTCATCTGCACCAAGAAAGCTAGTGAGCCTAGGGGATCAGCAGGCAAAACTAAGAATAACAAAGCACTATATGCAGGCGCAATACATACATATGACATCATAGTTTAAAGGAAGTCTTAAAACATAAAATATCATCGTAAACATTACTATGGGGAAAAACTCAGATCCCACCATCAATATTTTTCGTCAGACTTATGGCTCAGAAGTTCTCCCAATAGGCCTCGTTGCACTCGATCGAATGACTACTGATATCAGTTACAATATGGTGAAATCTCACCCAATATGAAGGGGCAACCGACCCATTCGTCTACTGCTCAGCCTTCCAATATGGACCGGATGTTATCTTTTCCATAAATCCTAAAATCTGAACATTTTCTTCCTTTAAACATCTACTGAGCGAAATCAAATCTTAACATCGGGGTTCACTTTAGTTAAAACCCATATTCTTTCTTTCGAAAACCTTTTCACTGAGCATTCAGCTATTACTTGGAAAAACAGATGTTTACTGTAGAAAGACTATCGCTATTGGGAAACAAAGGTTACTGTCAACAGATATATCTCTCGGAGAACAATGAACAAAGCTGTCAACAGATATCTCTCAGGGAACAATAGCAAAGCTGTCAAC
Source organism: Dorcoceras hygrometricum (assembly GCA_001598015.1). Classification (NCBI taxonomy): domain Eukaryota; kingdom Viridiplantae; phylum Streptophyta; class Magnoliopsida; order Lamiales; family Gesneriaceae; genus Dorcoceras; species Dorcoceras hygrometricum. The sequence continues at coordinate 40,716 of KQ999916.1, read as the reverse complement.
AGATATCTCTCAGGGAACAATAGCAAAGCTGTCAACAGATATCTCTCGGGGAAAAATAACAAAGCTGTCAACAGATATCTCTCGGGGAAAAATAACAAAGCTGTCAACAGATATCACCCTATAGGAAATGAACAGTAGGTAACTGTCGCGAAAATGAACAGTAAGTATCTGTCCACGGATGTCACTCTCTTGGGAACGAAGGTTACTGATATCAAACCTCTCGCAAAAATGAACAGGAAGTTACTGCTAACAGACCTTTCGGAAGTTAAACAGAAGTCAAGTTCGAACATTACTCCTTACTAAGAAGAAGAAGAACTTCGTTACAGAACAATGAACAGAAATCTGAAATGCTCAGTGTTTTAAAAGAACATCACCAACTTCAACATCAACTTCGTAAAATACATTTTGAGTTCCAAACATACATCCACTGTGAACCCGAACATTAAACATACACTACAATATCAGCAGAACATGAACAAAGGCTGATATTAACATAACTTAGGCAAGAAATCACGAAATGAAATGAGAACAATACATATGCTTTCATGGCGTAGCAAGAATCAGATTTACTTGCCTCAATACTTGGAGAAACATGAAATACAGCAGATCCTATCAGCAAGTCTCCTCAAGCACCGCAGTGTGTCTCCTATGGTTTCTTTGATGAAAATGAAGGTTTTCTTACAAAACAATGAACTTATAGCCCACACGTACCATAGGCATGGGAGTCTGTCATGTAACAGGGGAAAAACACTTGAGTAGGCATGGTGTTCCACGCCTACCTTTCCAAATTTTGTTAAAACTCCCCTATCACTATTTGAATTTGTAAAAATGATACTCATATTTAAAAAGAACCTTTCTCCCATCCGAAAATCATTTTATTTTCAACGTCTGAAAATCACTCGGCTGGTGCTCGGGGTAACAGCTGACCAAACCTCTGCACGGTTTCTCACAACTGAAATAAGAAATCAGCTGGCAATATAAATGATTAAGCTGAAGTTCGAATTTAGAAATGGGTCCTTGAATTTAAAAAGACTAAGAATAGGGGTCCTAAGGATTTTGGGGCGCTACAATTGTGTTGTGGTTTCTTCTTTCCAAGTGGAGCCATAGATTGTTTCTTGTATTCGAGCAGCTCAAAGGACTGATCCTTTCATCCACGAGTTGAAGTTAAAGGTCAGGGCTGGAGAACTTGAAGATTATTCCGTTTCTTCTGATGGTTGCTTGAGGTTTCGTGGCAGCCTGGTTGTGCCTAACCTCATTGATTTGAAGGAGGAGATCCTTCGGGAAGCGCACTGCAGCAGACATAGTGTTCATCCTGGTGCACGGGAAATGTACCATGCGTTGAAGCCGCACTTCTGGTTGGCTGGCCTAAAGAGCGACGTTGCTGGATTCGTTGCTCGTTGTTTGAACTATCAGATGGTAAAGGCCGAGAGGATGAGACCTGGTGGTCTGTTGCAGAGTTTCGAAGTGCCAAAATGGAATTGGGAGCACATAGCGATGGATTTCGTGACGCATCTGCCTCATTCCAGCAGAGGATGCGATGCTATTTGGGTGGTTATCGGCCGATTGTCGAAGTCTGCACATTTTATTCCCTACGGTATGACCTTTTCTCTGAAGAAAATGGCGAGACTGTACGTCGATTTTGTGGTTAGACTGCATGGTGTGCCTGTTGCGATCGTTTCCGACCGAGATCCAAGGTGTACTTCCATGTTTTGGAAGAGTTTGCAAGCAGCTCTAGGACCAGATTGGCTATGAGTACCGCGTATCATCCCCAAACAGATGGCCAATCTGAGCTAACTATCCAGACATTGTAGGATATGTTACGAGCTGTTGTGATGGATTTTGGAGGTAGCTGGCAAGACGCGTTGTCTTTGGTGGAGTTTTCCTATAATAACAGCTATCAAGTGACGATTGGCATGGCGTCGTTTGAGGATTTATATGGCAGGAAGTGCAGATAGCCGGTATGTTGGGAAGAAGTGGGGGAGAAGCAGCTATCTGCCCCAGACTTTGTGCAGCAAATGAAAGATCATGTGGATCTTATTCGACAGTGGATGAAAGCTGCCCAGGATCGCCAAGCCAGTTATGCAAATAAGAGGCGTCGACCTCTAGAGTTTCAGGTTGGTGATCAGGTATTTCTCAAAGTTTCTCCGTTTCGCAGTGTTATGCGCTTTGGACACAAGGGAAAGTTATCCCCTCGTTACGTCGGACCGTATGAGATCGTTGAGAGGATTGGCCTGTTAGCGTATCGGTTGTTTTTGCCTCCGGAATTATCTTCTCTACATGATTTCTTTCATGTTTCCATGTTGAGGAAGTACTAGACAGATCCGTCTCATGTGCTTAGAACTGACGAGGTAGAGCTAGATCAGACGTTGAGTTATCAAGAATATCCCTTCCAGATCCTAGGCAGAAAAAAGAAACAATTGAGGAACAAAAACATTCCATTGGTGATGGTGCAATGGAGCAAGCATGGCAGGGAAGAAGCTATTTGGGAGTTATAAGAAAAGATGCAGCGCGAGTGGCTGCATCTGTTTGAGTAGCCGTTGTGCTAGTTTCCCAGTAGTTGTAGCTTGGTTGTAATTCTTTCATAGTTATTGTTATTTGCTTGCTCAGTTATCTTGAACTCTTGGCCATGTGTTAGGCGAATTTATGTTTTGTTAACCTGTTGTTGAGTTGTATTTTCAGAGTTGTTGTTTGATTTCGAGGACAAAATCCTTTTTAGTGGGGGAGAAATGTGAGACCTGAAATTGTAATAAAAGATTAATTTTTGGATTAATCGGTTTTTGAAGAATTCTGGGTTTTCGGAATTCAATTTGAAGGTTTCGTTTGCATTTTCGGGTCAGAATCACATTTAGAGCAATTCTGGAAATTTTGGAATTTTCGAGTTTGAAATCTGATTTTGTGAGAAATCTGAATTGTTGGTGAAATCTGCTCGGTTTTTGTGAAATCTGTTCGGATTTGAGAAATCTGGACGCTTGGTGTTGCGGCACGTTTTGTAGCGAGAGGGATCAATACGCCGTCATTTTCGTGAGGTCTGGATGTCGCGTATTTAGGTGAAATATGTTGCGCTTGTATATAGAAGTTTGCGCAGCACGTTTTTATCGTAGACGCTTGCACGTCGTCGTTTAGGAGAGATCTGTATTGCGTTAGCGCTACGATCTGATTTAGAGATCTGCCCCGTGTGTTTTGTGTTGAGCACAATACGATGTCATTTAGATAAGTTGCTACGACGCCATTTTGGTGAACGCTTGAGGGAGAGATCTGTTTTGTGAGTTTAGATTTCGAGTGATCAGATTTCAGCGATCAGCTTTTAGCGCTTTGTTTTTCAGATTTCTCCCGCGTTTGTGTTTAGCTTTTAAGATTTCACCCGCAGTGCTGTGCGACGTCGTTTTAGCAAGTAGCGTGTTTGTTGATTGTTCAGATCTTAGTAGCGTTAGCTCCGGATGTCTCCAACCGTTAGCGTTTTGGGTTTCAGATTTCTCTCTCGTGTGGTTTTAGAGATCAGACTTCTCCGTGGTTTTGGAGCGACGTTGTATTGGGAGTTTTGAGCGCTGTTAGCGCATGCATTGGATTGATGTGGAATCTGTTGTTCGTTGTGTTGTGTTCAGAAGTCTTGAAAGCTGTTTCTGTCGGTGGGCATTTTATTCAGACTTCTAGTGTATATATATTAGAAGCGTTGGCCTTTTCTTTATTTTAAAACCAGATCCCATACTTAGCAAAATTCTCTCAACTTTCGTTCTTCGCCTCTAACCCTCGGGGTACTGTTCACCGTGAGCTTCTCCGGTGAATTTCCGTCGTTTCCGACCATCATTTTTCACGTTTGAGGTAGCGTTGGACTCCTCTCGAAAAGCTCTTTCATTCCTTACCCATTTTGGAGGTTGTCTTTGGTTGGAGCAAAAGCACGAAGTTGCTGTTTCGTTCGTGTGTTTGTGCGTGCAGGTAGCTTTTTCGATTTAGCTTTGAAATCTTGCTCCTAGCCTTGAATTAAGCTTTCTATTAAGTTGTATGGGTAGGATTGAACGCTGGTTTGAACGTATAAAATTCTGGCCGTGAGTTGTTGTGATTGGCCGTGAGTTTTGGTTGTGTTTCCCTGAAATCTTGCGTGTGGTTTCAGCAGGTTTCAACCAGTTTTCTCGGGACTTTAATTGTGGTAATTGTTGCACCGAATCAGGTACGGATTTGGAGCTTGTATTACAGCGAGGTTATGGCTTGGATAATTTGTGAGATGGCTATGTTGGATTGGCGTGTATGATTGCTGTTTGTATATTTTTGTGTTGCATTTGTTATATGCTAGTTGCATCAGCTGTTGCATACACGCATTTCATTTCAGCTATTGTAGCCTTTGTCTCGTTGTTGTTGCTCTGTTTTCTTACCAGGATGCGAGGGCGAGCGGTGATTCCGCACTCTCATCTCCCTGCTGGGAATTGTTAGCCCCTATGCGCCGAGTTGTTAACTACCACAGTTCATAGGTTGGGCAACGGCAGGTTGAGCTGTTGATGCGTCTGGTAAGGGTGGGCGAGTAGGGTTGAGTGGGTAGCACCCACATGTCCTACGCTCACCGTGGCCACACATATCTATTGAAGATTCCGTTGAGCTGTTCATTGAGTTCTTTGGCTCCCTTCCTTGGTTGTAGCCTTCGGATGTTGTCCCTAGTCTCATGCATAGCATCTGCATCTTATTCTTGCTGTTTACTGCTGTTTTATAGTTGCTCTCTGTACTGGGGTTTGACCCCATGTTCCTCTGGGGCTTGGTTTGTTTTCCTTGCCTGTTGTGTTGTTCAGGTTATCCAACTGGTCGTGGAGCTTACCCGGCTGGAGGTACCCCAAGTGGTGGATAGAGTGTCCCAGTAGCGTATAGCATATATTTATGTATCAGTATTGTTAGCCAGGGGATGCCCTGTGCTTTTGTTGTATCTTGTGGTTGTTACCAGGTATCTGATACATGTTGATGTTGTACCGTCTGTTGTGTTGGTTTTGTTAAACTGGGACATCTATTTTGAGTGTTGTCATATTTTAAATTATATTGTTTTAAACCGTCAGGCCAAAAGCAAAAAAAATTTACCCGCCTTTTTAGTAGCTTCCGCTTGTGTTTGTATGTTTTGTCTCTGATGTGATCACGAGGCCTGACACTTGGTAGTATAGATATATGTTGATGACATATCTATGGTTCTACTAATTCCAAGCTTTGCAACAAATTTTCCAAGCTTATGCAGGATAAATTCGAAATGAGCATGATGTGGGAGCTGACATTTTTCCTCAGATTACAAGTAAAGAAGCTTGAGGATGGTATATTCATCAATGAAGCAAAGTATATCAAGGAGCTTCTCAAGAAGTTCGGGATGGAAAATTGTTCAGCAGCTGCTACTCCCATGAGTGCCTCCATCAAGCTGGATAAAGACGAAGCTGGAACTGTCGCTGAGGTAACCATGTATCGTGGGATGATTGGTTCGCTTTTATACCTCACTGCAAGCAGATCAGGCATTATGTTTTTGGTCTGTATGTGTGCCAGGTTTCAAGCTGATCCAAAAAATCACACTACATGGCCGTTAAACGTATTTTAAAATACTTGAAAGGTACGTAGAAGTGGGTCTTTGGTATCCCAAAGACTCAAGTTTAAATTTAATTTGCTGTAGTGACACAGATTATGCAAGGTATAAGATTGATCGATGCAGCACCAGTGGTACTTGCCAATTCTTGGGTGATCGACTAATTTCATGTTTAGCAAGAAACAGACATCAATTGCCACGTCCACCGCTGAGGCAGAGTATCTTGCAGCTGGAAGTTGTTGCTCACAGATTCTATGGATTCAACAACACCTTTGGACTATGGAATTTATGCACAGGAAGCACGCATCTTCTGTGACAACACAAGTTCAATGTAATCACTCAAAAACCCGTGCTGCATTCCAGAACCAAGCACATCGACATACACCATGACTTCATTCGAGACCACGTGCTAAAGAAAGACGTTCGGGTGGAGCATGTGCCAACGGATCAGCAAGTAGCTGATATCTTCACCAAGCCTCTGCCGGATGCTAAGTTTTCTTACTTTAGAAACATTTTAGGTCTCTTGGATATATGTTCTGCATATATACATTCAGGAGGAGCCATCCAACTCAAACAGATAACTCAAAGATCCGCTATTTGTCTTCTAGCTGGTATGCGATTTGGTCCAGCTTGAGGCATTTACAGCGTGATGTTATTATGGTGTTTGAGTTGTTTGTTTTTGCGCTGGTATACAGTAAATCAAAATATTGATATTGGGTTAGCGTTTAAAATTCATTTTAAATCGGACCGTCATCTTTCTGGTATTTCAAAAGACTTTTAAATATGATGATGACACGTGTCCAGAAAAACCCTTCTCTCTTCCCGCTCGTACGTAAACCATTTCACTTTGCTTTCACTCTATGCTTAAAAATATTCGCACAATCGATCAATCTAGCAAACATTTTAACTGCATTTTAGTGAAATCCTTTGAATTTTCTCAAAATTTCCAAACTTTTACTACCAGAAATGGCTTCCTCTCTGTTTTTGCGAATGATTTGCAGGTTGAGTTCGAGTCTGTGCTCGATATGGAGCACACCGGAATGGCACGTATGTTCCAGACCTTGGTGGACGCAGGACTTAAATGGTTTTTAGCAGCATCTGGTTATGTATATGAGGCAGCTGTTTTTGAGTTTTTCGCTAACGCGAGTGTGATCACGGGAACGATTACAAGTTTCGTCGCCAATAGGAAATTGGCAATGACGAAATAAATTTTGCTGAAGCCTTTGGGCTACCCACAGAGGGGGTAACAAGCTTCTTGGATGTTCCAAAGGAGACCGTCGTGGATATGAGAAATAGGTTTTCTGGATCTGATGTGCCATTCAAGGCACCCAGTAAGAAAAGAGAAATGAAGATGAGTTTCGGTTACTACATGATATTGGGGCGAAGGCACTGTGTGCCAAGGCTGGTCGTTCGATATGGTAACTAGTGAGAAGTTTGATTTAATGGTGGCAATCTCTGCTGGGTTGAAATTAAATTGCGTTCAAGTGTTGTTTCAAGTGTTGGTGAATATGGTAAACAATCCTAAAAGGCAGTCCCAAGGGTTTGCGGTACAGGCTATTGTTTTGTTGTAAAAATAGGTGAAGTCTGATCTCGGGGAGTCAGTCAAGTTGCACCCTCAAAAAGTGTTAACCAACAAGTTGGTGCAAACGTATATCAAGAAAAATATGGATGTTAAACCAACTGGTGAATCAAATAAACAGATAGAAGACACTGCAAGTGGACAGAGGGTGGCCAGTATAACATAACCAAGCCTATGGAAATGCAAACGGATACACAGGAGAAAATAAAAAGAAAAAGCCAGCTGTGGAAAAGAAGAAAAAGAAAGAAAAAGTGAAGAAGGTGGTTGAACAGTCGTCAGTGGAGGTTGAGGGTCAAAATGTTCCCACGAAGTCCAAGTTTTGGACCAGCTCAGATTAGGATTCGTGCACGCTGGTTGGGTTGAAGGAACGTCACGCAAAGCGCAAGCAAGTGGTTGAATCACCTGATTCGGAAGCTACCGTATCTGTTGCGTCGCTGAAAATCACTAAGAAACATCTGACCAAAAGAACGAAGCGAGTGAAGTCCACTGTTGATCAATAGGTTGAATCCCAGCCTAATCAATTCCCTTAGATACCAACTGGGTAAGAAATGGTGCCAACTGCTGGAGAATGAGAAGCTACTACGGAAACACCTCCAGAGTTGGACTCTCCAACTGGTGATGAGTCTATTGGTGGTGGCCCAGAGGGGCATGAGAGGAAAACTGCCGATCAAAAAGTAACGACTACTAGTACTGATTCCAACGCTGAGGGACACGAAGAGCGTATGGAATATGAGACTAAAATTGACCAAGGGGGTCAGGATGAAAATGTATTTACTATTGCTCAGGACGAGCAAGAAAAGTCTACTGGTGGATGTTCCGAAGGGCAAACTTATGAGATTGAGGACTGGGAAGAAAATGCTGATGGAACTGAGAAGGAGGATAGCAATTACTAGCATGAGAAGGAAACTACTTCCCACGAAGGGCGATTGTGGTAAGGTCTGAACCTCAGCATCCAGCTCAGCCGTCCTTGACGTTCACTGGATCGGGTATCTTTACCCCTATAGAAATCCGGGAGATAAATTGGGTGACGTATTTCTTTCCCAATATAGATCCCTCCACCAAGGGTAAAGAAACCCTAATTTTTTTTTGCCAAACCTACCCCTGTTGACGAGCACTGTCGGTTAGTGCTAAACTCCGCATGGGATGATGTATCTGCAAGGATGGATGCCTTTGATGAACGGGTGCACTTCCTTAAAGAGGTACGGATCAGAGACGTGTCATCGTTTGAAAGCTTAGCTCAAATTGAAGAGCAGTTGTTGTTATGGGGAGAGACGGAGCGGGTCTCTCAATTGTTTGAGCGACGACCTCTCATAATGTACAAGCTCTATGGGATGGAGGTGAAGAAGAGCGTTGATGAGCACCTGGAAAATTTCAAGCCAACCGAGCCGTCTGTGAACTATGATTATATGTGCATTCGATTTCTCAGTAAGGACTTAGAGAAATCGCAAGGAAACACAGGGATCTGAGAGTACTAGCTGGTCTAGCTATTGTAGCTCCGAAAGCTTCAAAAGCAGGCGATGCTGTCATAGCAGACACTCTCCAGATCACTCTGACTCCATCAACACAACCACGGGTTCCTGCTCTTGAGTTTTCCACTCAGGACGAACAAGAGCAGGCAGCGGCAAGGAAGGCAGATCAGACGGACGAACAGATTAAGACGGTTGATCAGGTTGTTGAGCAGGAAAAGGATAAAGCGAATGAACAGTTGGGTTTTTTGGATGGAAAACAGGAACAACCAGTTCCTGAGAAAGAGGATGATCCACAACACAGTCCAGTCCACTCTAGTTCCCGATCTTCTAGTTTTCATCCCTCCATGCACAGTGTCTAGAGTGCAAGCATGCATTTCTATATCGATTCCAATCCTAGCTCTAGTGAGAGTCCTACTTCTTCTGGCAGCCTTCCCATCCACAATGAGGATGATGTAAATACTCTAGGTCCGAATCCCATTTCTGAGACAAATAATGAGGAACATCAGGGTCTGAGTCCATCTGGCTTACAGATGGTTGTATATACAGAACACAGAGAAGAGACGATAGATTTTTTGGATTCAGAAAATAATTAAGATTCTTCCCACGATGGGTCACAGCAGGTTTTTGTATCCAGTCCCCAAGCCACTTTTCATGCTAATAGTAAGCTCGAAGAGGTATAAAAAGTTGTTGTTTAACTGGATTCGCGGATGACTTGTATGGATTCAAAGGTTCAATCGATTGATTCAAGGGTAAATCCATGGATTCTAGACTTGGATCTCTAGACTCCAAAGTTGAGGAGTTGCTAAATATTCAGACCTTTATGAAACACGACTTTGGTTCCTACAAACGCAGCTTTTATGATAATATGGACACATTGGTCGCCAACGTTACTTCCTCCCAGACATCGTTGGAGACCAACCTTGTTCGTCAGCTTGCTGAGCAGCAATACCAGTTTTCCAGTGATCTGGATTTGTTAAATTACAGCTGGTAGAATTTCTTAATCACCTTAAGGATACTGGTGATGCCAAAAAGGGGGAAGGAGGACAAAGCCGTGCATTTTAAGGAGGACAAGGACCGAGTAGACAAGGGTAAGGTCCAAGCAGTACTAGGGGTAAAGGATCAAATTATAAAAGGGGAGAAGGAAGCAGCGGCTATAAGAGGAGAAGATGGTTTCGAGAAAGGATGGACTTAGTATTTGTTTTAGGACCAAGTTGTTTGTATATAGTTGCATATTTTAATTGTTCAATGGTAAATACAAATCTCTTTTTGTGACCAAAATTGTGTCATCGACCAAAGTTTTGTCATCACCAAAAAAGGAGAAATTGTTAGAGCAAATTTTAGAAGTTTTGGTGATGAAAAATAAAAGAGATATAATCAAGACCAAAGACACCAGATCTGGACAAAGCTTACAATGTTATACGTAGAAACCATATTGGAGCAAAGTCAAGCTAGTTAAGAAAAAACCAGCTCAGTGCATTCAGGTACACTGGTTGAGGTCAAACTAGATCAGAATATTAAAACCAGCTGGGTACTAAGTCAATGCTGATACCAGTTCTAAGACGCCTAGCTGGATAAGGATAATTCAGTTGAGAAAATTCAAAGAATTCAAATCAGAGAGCATTGAGACAATGAGAAGAAAAGCAGTGGCTACAATTAAGAGAACAGACCAGCTGGAAGACCAGTCAAGTAGACCAAGCAGAATAATTTCACAAGTGGTGTAGTACTGAAGCTATGAGCATACAAAGAATGCTATCTGAACAAAGACATGAGCAAAAGTACATCAAAGAAGATTGGATAGGATCAAGCTCAGAACCCGATCAAGAAAAGCAGCTCAATATTCAGAAACCAGATCGGGAGACCATCAGAGTAAAGGACAACGTTTCAAATTGAATTTCAGATTTTTGAAGCTACGGACAGTCTGATATGAGACATTTGACATCTTTGCAGTGATTTGTAGTCGTTGGAACTATTTTGATCTAATTCAGATACGCAGAGATTGAGTTCAAACTGAAGACGATGCAGAGTTGCAAAAAAGGGCAATGCATTTAATGGAGTTGTACTTTCATCGTACATGCATTTAAGGCGTCGCAGGAAATTCATTTTGGATGCATACAACGTGTCTACTGGATACATTTATTACCGTTATATCCAAAGAGTATAAATAGAAGAGAAGATCAACTGCGAAGGAGTTAAAAAAAATTACGGACTACAACAAAATTATCAAACACACAAGTTAACCAGCCCTTCACAAGCAAAAAGCAGAGTTCATACTGAACCAGCTCACAGCAAGTGACATACATGCAGATAGCTTTATTCAATTCTTGTGTCACATACTCTTCTATACACACACTTTGTAGTGTCGAGCATTCATTATAAATCAAAAATAGAGAGTGTAAAGTGCTAGAGTAGCACATCCAGCTCAGTGCTGTTTCATTGTGTTTTCGAACCAGATCGCGGGTCTGTGTTCATGGTTGAGTACTAGGAGTTCTCGTAGCTGTTGGTTACGGGATAGAGTTTGTACAAAGGATTGTATAAATCAAATCTTCTAGTGGATATCCTTCCCATTGAGGAAGAAGGGGAGACATAGGAGATATTTCTCCGAACTTCCAGAAACAAACTCTCGACTCTTTATCTATTACTTTCTCGCATTTGTCTAAATTGTTCACTGTTTGAATCGTGTTCTCTCTGCATAAAAGTACTTTATTACACGAGACAAACAACATTCACTGAGAACCCCTTCAAGCTGGTAACTCGGCTGGAGGTTTGCGTCGAGCAGTAAAATTTTCGAAATAAGTTTTCTAAGTCAAAAATTAGCAAAGGAGTTCATTCACCCCCATACATCTGAACTCCTGAGCTTGTTTTTTATCCTAACAGGTAGAGTTGTAACACCCAAAAATCCATAATTCCATGATTATAAAGATAAAAGTTTTGAGGGATCTATTTGTAATTTTAAACTATCAATCAGCTTTGATCTGTTCTCATCTGTTCAGCTTAGGGCGTGGTTGCGACAACTGTCCGGCCGGTTTAGGCAAGACTGGTTCGCTTCAAGTTTACTTAAATCGGTTCGGTTTGAATTTTTAGTTGTTTAAAATCAGAGTAGCACTGTTTTAGTAATATTTTAATAAAACGTGTTTTCATTTAACTTGGCTTGAAATTTTGTATAACTACCTACACCAGCACCTCTTTGATTCATTCACGAAAAACTTTGAGTAAAGGAAAACTCTCTTGAAGAAGCAGTGCTCTCTGTAAAGAAAATCGACCAAAGTTTTAAAAGCTTTTCAAAAGAAGCGATCGTGGTTGTTGGTTGTTCAAGCCGGGTAAAGCTTTGCTAATCATTGTCGTTGTAAAGGCAATTAACTCTGTTTCTTGCTGTACTTGGGATAAAATATATTGAATTCCTTCTTGTCTGTGTGTGCTAGTTTTTAGACGTTTGAGAATTGTTTTGAAGTTTTCAAACGCAGGGTTGTGTTTAAGTTGCTTTTTTGAGTTTCTTGAGAAATTAATAGTTTTGCTGAGATTTTGATTCATAAAAGATGTTAGAAAATGATTTTATGATGTTCGTCCAGTTTCTTCCTGAGTTTTCTGGGATATTGTTCAAAGCAGCTTACAATCAGCTTACAAGCAGCTTACATACTTTTGTTTCAGTAGCTTACAAGCAGCTTACATGTCAGGCCTCGTGCTCAAATCAGAGATAAAACGTACAAACACATGCGGAAGCTACTAAAAAGCGGGTAAAATTTTCACTTTTGGCCTGACAGTTTACAACAATAAAATTTAAAATAGTGCGATACTCAAAATAGATATCCCAGTTTAAGAAACCAACAAAACAACACAATAATATCATCAGTATAGCATACGAATACAAGTATCAGACTCCAACCACTGGATACGACAACGAAGCACAGGGCATCCCCTGGCTAACTCAATTGATACATATAAATATGCTATACGCAATTGGGATACTCTAACCACCTCCTGGGGCACCGCCAGCTGGGTTAAAACCACGACCAGCTGTAAAACCTGGGTTTCCTGAAAACAACACAAACAGGGAAAACAACCAAGCCCCAGAGGGACATGGGGTCAAACCCCAGTACGGAGAACAACTATAAAACAGCAGTAAACAGCAAGAATAAAATGCAGATGCTATGCATGCAACCAGGGACAGCAGCCGAAGGCTACAACCAAGTAAGGGAGCCAAAGAACTCAATGCACAGCTCAACGGAAATCTGCAACAGAATATGTGGCCACGATGAGTGTAGGACATGTGGGTGCTACCCACTCACCCCTACTCGCCCACCCTTACCAGATGCATCAACAACCTAACCTATGAACTATGGTAGCTAGCCAATTGGCGCATAGGAGAAATGAGAGTGCGGAATCACCGCTCGCCCTCGCATCCTGGTAAGAAAACAGAGAAACAACAACGAACAAAGGCTGCAATAGCTGAATGGAATGCGTGTATGCAACATGCTGGAACAACAAACATATAACCATATGCAACACAACAATTACACATGGTAAGCATACACAGCTCTCACACAGAGCAACAACACCGCACGGCAATCCAAACACAGCCATCTCGCAATTTATCCAAGCCAGGTTCCACTCTGAATTACAAGCTCAAGATCCGTACCTCAATTCTGTGCAATAACTACCACAGCAAGGAGCCCAAGAGATCTGGTTAGAAACCTGCTAAACACACAACGTACAAGCATAAATCTCACGGGTCACAAGCACAAAACCCATGGCTGGGAGTTACAACTCAAACCAGCAACTGATTCCAACAATACCACTAACAGGAAGCTTAAACAAAGGCTAAGACTAGGATCTCAACAACAATTCGAAGTTCTACCTCAACGACGCAACACACGGCCGAATACAGCAACTTCGCAATCTCGCTCTAGCCAACAACACCCTCCAAGAATGGTATAGTATGGAAGAGCTTCTCGAGAGGAGTCCAACGCTACCCCAAACGTATCAAACAATGGCCGGAAACGACGGGAATCACCGGATAAAATCAACGGTGAACAGTACTAGGGTTCGAAGAACAGAGGTCGACAATCGAGAGAATATTTCGCTAAGTATGGGATCTGGTATCTCAAATCGAAGACCAAGTCTTCCTATAAATATAACTCGCAACGGCTGAAATCTGGTTAAACATGTCCACCGACAAAACCAGCAGTTGTGCTACTGAAATCTCAACCAGCGGTTGCAACAACCAACAGCTGTTGAATCCCATAACTAATAAATCTCAAAAACACAAAACGACGTCGCAAAGTGACACGTCACTCGCTACTTGCGACTGGTCCTCAAACCCAAAAGCTGGACAACCCAACGACTGGATGCTCCACAAACCAAAAGCTGGATTGTCTAATACTCAAAAGCTGGTACCAGACGTTGCGTCAAAACACTGCGTTCCAACTTAATAAAACGGCGTCACATAACTTACGTCATCCAGACGCTAGTTCTCGCGCAAAAACAATAACCAGACGCAAGCTATAGTAGAGTTGACCATCGTTGACATCTGCTCTCAGCTGGTACCAGTCGCAATGTCCAAAACGGCGTCGTACCAACTTAACGCTATCGTTTTGTACTCAACAAACAGGATAAAGCAGCAGCTGGATACAAACACGCTATCAGACTTCACTAAAACACAATGCATCCAGATTTCATAAAAACGACGGCGTATCGAAATCTCGCGCTACCAATTAAACGTTGCGACTGGATTTCACCACCGACCAGCTTCCACAACAAAACCAGATCTCACAACCAGATCTCTACTCAAAAAAAATACGAAAACTTCGAGAAATCTCTAAAATCCGATTAATCCAAACAATTAATCTTACATCAAAATCAGGTCTCACATTTCTCCCCCACCAAAAAGGATTTCATCCCCGAAATCACAACAACAACTCTGGAACGCAACACAGCAGCAAAATACAAAACAGGAACTTGCCTAAAACAAAGCCAAGAGTTCAAGATAACTGAGCAAACAATTTACATCAACTAGGGAAGAAATACAACTAAAAGTTACAAACTACTGGAAATTTAGCTCAACAGCTACTCAAACAGATGCGGCCATTCGCGCTGCATCTTTTCTTCCAGCTCCCAAGTAGTTTCTTCCCTGCCATGTTTGCTCCATTGCACCATCACCAACGGAATGGTCTTATTTCTCAGCTGTTTCTCTTTTCTCCCAAGGATCTGCAAAGGATATTCCTCATAGCTCAACGACTAATCTAGCTCCACCTCGTCAGTTCTAAGCAAATGAAACGGATCTGGCTCATACTTCCTCAACATGGAAACATGGAAGACGTCATGAAGAGAAGATAACTCTGGCGGCAACAACAGCCGATACGCTAAAGGGCCAATCCTCTCAACAATCTCATACGGTCCGACGTAACGAGGGGCTAACTTTCCCTTGTGTCCAAAGCGCATAACACTACGAAACGGAGAAATTTTGAGAAATACACGATCACCAACCTGAAACTCAAGAGGTCAAAGCCTCTTATTCACATAACTGGCTTGGCGATCCTGGGCAGCCTTCATCCGCTGTCGAATTAGATCCACATGATCCTTCATTTGCTGCACAAAGTCAGGGGCAGATAGCTGCTTCTCCCCCACTTCTTCCCAACATACTGGAGATCTGCACTTTCTGAAACATACTAAACCTCTAAATTTTTTTTTTTGAAAGCAGACGTGGAATAACATTAAATAAAAGTTATAAATAATAAAACATAACTTCAGCATTAAAATAACATCTCAACGATCATTAAAACAACTGCCAAAAAAATATTCAATCCACGTCTCATAAGCTAGCATAAAAATCAGAGTATTCAAAAACTGTTTGCGGAAAAACTGAACATGTTTAAAAGCAAATAACATGAAATAACTAAGCGGTCACGGGGTAACAGCCGCAGCGGAGCATCAGACGTCCTCACCGCCGGTCGGAGTAATATCATCAACATTATCATGCTCACCTGCATCATATAAACCTAGTGAGCCTAAAGGCCCAGCATGCTATATCCGCTAATAACAAGGTACATATAGTAAAACCGCATACAAGCACATAAGCGTATGAACAAAATTTTCATGACATGCGTGCATTAAAAGATCTTAAAACGTTAAATCATGCAGTAGTCGTACATAAATCATCATAACATATAGGTTAAGGCATAACATAGTACATAACATAACTTAAAAGAACATGCGAGTCGTATCCATGAAGTGAGAGCCGTTAAATTCTATTGATCAATCTATAAACCAACGTACGTGGTGGTGTGGTTCACCCAACCTTACCTCGGGATCCCTATATGTCACACCTCTATGCTTGCCACTTCACCATGTCGTGATCACATGGATCCATAAGCTCATAATCGTTATACATTAACAGGGGATCCCCGGGCCCGGATACCCAGCTAACTCACATCATTACTTTGCCCCACAACACTTCAATTTCTCAAAATATTTTCATTCATGCCTTAACATTATTTAAACTTTCATGATGCATGCGTTTCATAAAAATCATGCGACTTAAAAATCTTGGCCCATCAATATATATTTAATTTCCTTAAAACATTTCATACTTATAAATACATAAATAATTAAATATATATTCATGGGCCTATGCATTATTTTTTTTCCTCGGCCCGATCAAGGACTGGCTCAAGCGACTGGCCCACTACTTCTAAGCCCAAAGCCTCAACTCAAACTTAAAATAAATTCTAGGTCCAACTCAAAATGGCCCAACAACTAAGGATGACCCTCTTTAAAATCGATTAAAGGGCTCGGCCCAATATCGTTAAAAACAGACTTAAAATTCATTAAAGTAATTATCGGCCCAAAATCCATTAATTTGGAAAAAATCCTAATTTAATAAAAATTCCAGCAACTTAAAATAGATTTTGA
>KQ999916.1:2753-14035 GCA_001598015.1 Dorcoceras hygrometricum | reverse complement strand
AAAACTCAACCAAAGACAACGCGTCTTGCCAGCTACCTTCGAAATCCAACACAACAGCTCGTTACATATCCTCCAACGTCTGGATAGTTCTCTCAGATTGGCCATCTGTCTGGGGGTGATATGCGGTGCTCATCGCCAATCTGGTACCCAAAGCTGTTTGCAAACTCTTCCAAAACCTGGAAGTAAACCTCGGATCTCGATCGGAAACGATCGAAACAAAAACTCAACCAAAGACAACGCGTCTTGCCAGCTACCTTCGAAATCCAACACAACAGCTCGTTACATATCCTCCAACGTCTGGATAGTTCTCTCAGATTGGCCATCTGTCTGGGGGTGATATGCGGTGCTCATCGCCAATCTGGTACCCAAAGCTGTTTGCAAACTCTTCCAAAACCTGGAAGTAAACCTCGGATCTCGATCGGAAACGATCGAAACAGGCACACCGTGAAGTCTAACCATAAAATCAACGTACAGCTTCGCCATCTTCTACAACGAGAAGGTCATCCCATAGGGAATAAAATGTGCAAACTTCGACAAACGGTCTATAACCACCCAAATAGCATCGCATCCTCTACTGGAACGAGGCGGATGCGTCACGAAATCCATAGCTATGTGCTCCCAATTCCATTGGGGCACTTCCAAACTCTTCAACAGACCACCAGGTCTCATCCTTTCGGCCTTAATCATCTGACAATTCAAACAACGGGCGACAAAACCAACAACGTCGCTCTTCAGGGCAGCCCACCAAAAGTGCGGCTTTAACGCATGGTACATCTTCCGTGCCCCAGGATGAACACTATGTCTGCTACAGTGCTCTTCCCGAAGGATCTCCTCCTTCAAATCAATCAAATTGGGCACAACCAACCTGCCTCGGAAACGCAAACAACCATCGGAAGAGACAGAATAATCTTCAAGTTCTCCAGCCCTGACCTTCAATTTCAACTCGTGGATGGAAGGATCAGTCCTCTGTGCTGCTCGAATACTCGAAACAATCTGTGGCTCCACCTGGAAGTATTAAGATGCTCTTGACCTTAGAGATGTACAACGAAACAAGCATCTCACTAGCCTTCCTGCTCAAAGCATCGGCCACTACGTTTGACTTCCCAGGCTGGTACTTGATCTCACAATCAAAGTCTTTTAGCAGCTCCATCCAACGACGTTGTCTCATGTTCAAGTCAGGCTGCGAAAATAGATACTGCAAACTCTTGTGGTCTGAGTACACCACAAACTGCTCGCCATACAGGTAGTGACGCCAGATTTTTAGCGCAAAAACCACCGCTGCTAGCTCCAAATCATGGACTGGATAGCGAGTCTCGTGCGGTTTCAACTGCCGCGAGGCATACGCAATGACTCGACCATTTTGCATCAAAACACAGCCCAATCCATTTAGCGAAGCGTCAGAACAAACAACGAAACCACCTGAACCGGACGGCAGAGCCAACACAGGCGCAGTAGTCAACCTTTCCTTGAGCAGTTGAAACGCATTCTCACACTGCTCCGTCCAAACAAACCTCTTGTCCTTCTGTGTCAGTTGAGTCATCGGCTTTGCTATACTAGAAAATCCTTCGATGAAACGACGGTAATAGCCAGCCAGACCCAAGAAACTGCAAATCTCGGAAACATTCCTGGGGCGCTCCCAGTCCAGAACAGCATCAACCTTACTGGGATCCACAGAAATCCCCTCGGCTGAAATCACATGTCCCAAGAGTACGACGCGATCCAACCAGAACTCGCACTTAGAGAATTTAGCATACAACTGCTGTTCTCTCAACCTCTGCAGGATAATTCCCACACTGCTCCGTCCAAACAAACCTCTTGTCCTTCTGTGTCAGTTGAGTCATCGGCTTTGCTATACTAGAAAATCCTTCGATGAAACGACGGTAATAGCCAGCCAGACCCAAGAAACTGCAAATCTCGGAAACATTCCTGGGGCGCTCCCAGTCCAGAACAGCATCAACCTTACTGGGATCCACAGAAATCCCCTCGGCTGAAATCACATGTCCCAAGAGTACGACGCGATCCAACCAGAACTCGCACTTAGAGAATTTAGCATACAACTGCTGTTCTCTCAACCTCTGCAGGATAATTCCCAAGTGCTCTTTGTGCTCCCTCGGAGTCTTTGAATACACCAAGATATCGTCAATGAAAATAATCACAAACTGATCAATGAACTCTCTAAAAACCCGGTTCATCAGATCCATAAAGACTGCAGGCGCGTTGGTCAAACCAAACGGCATCACCAGAAACTCGAAATTTCCATACCTTGTACGAAACGCAGTCTTTGCAACATCTTGGTCTCTCACTCTCAGCTGATGGTACCCTGAACGAAAATCAATCTTAGAATACACCGCAGAACCTTGCAACTGATCGAACAGATCATCGATTCTCGGTAACGGGTACTTGTTCTTGACAGTGGCTTTGTTCAGCTGGCGAAAATCAATGCACATCCGCATTGAGCCATCCTTCTTCTTCACAAACAAAATGGGCGCTCCCCACGGCGACATACTAGGTCGTATAAAACCTTTCTCCAGCAAATCATCTAACTGCACCTTGAGTTCTCTCAACTCCACAGGCGCCAGATGATACGGGGCACGAGAAATCGGAGCTGTGCCATGCACCAACTCGATGCTGAAGTCAATCTCCCGCCTCGGAGGAAAACCAGGAATCTCCTCCGGAAACACGTCAGGAAAATGCCGCACTACAGGAACGTCACTAAGCTGCACACGGGAAGAAGAAGACGCATCCAAAGCGTAAATCAGGAAACCAGCATTTCCTAAGGACAACAAACTGAACATCTCCATAGCTGAGACCAACGGGATCTTTGATCGAGAATCCTGGTCGTAGAAGTCCCACTTCTTGCCAGACAAAGGCCTAAAGCGCACAATCCCATGGAAACAGTCCACAGAGGCCCTATAGTTGGATAGCACATCCATCCCAACTATGCAATCGAAATCCCACAGCATCAATCGGATCAAGTTCGCTACCAACACATGCTCACCAAACCGCAACACGCCATCTAACAAAACCTCCTGGGAGAATAGGCTCACACCACCAGGGGTAGAAACAGAAACAGCATCACGCAAAGGGATGGTACACAGACCATGCTCAACAACAAACGAATCAGAAATAAAAGAATGCGATGCACCGATGTCAAACAACACACGTGCAGGAAAATCGAAAACAAAGCATGTACCTCCAATCACCCGACTCGGTGTCTCCTCCGCCTGCTCCCTAGTGATGGCGTTAACCTGAGCATGCTGTGGTCCAGAGAAGAAAGGCTGATACGACTGTCCTAACCGCGACGGACCAGGCTGCTGAAACGGCCTAAACTGAGTCTCACCCAATCGGGGCTGCTGAAACTGAGGGGAACGACCCCTAGATTGACCTCCACGACCTTGAGGCTGGGCCGCGGTCTGCTGTGATCCAGCTGACAGACACACTCTGGCAAAATGCCCGTACTGACCACAAAGGTTGCAGGAACCCTGCACACCAACACACTGCGTAGACGGATGCTTTCCACCGCAAAATCCACAAAACTCAGCCCAAGAACCACTGCTACTCGAGCTGCCCGAACCAGAAGATCCAGAACCCAACTTTTTCTTGAACTGCTGACCGCGGGGACGGAACCTCTGACGGCCAGACTGCTATGCCACCTGTGGCTGCTGCTGCTGCTGCGGCTGATGGGCTGACTGGGAGGAATGTGAAGACTGTGATCCCTGGATAGCAGGACGACCACACTGCGGTGCCTGCTGCCTACGAGCACGACGACTCTGCAAACCCTCCTCGATATCAATAGCAGTGTCAACTGCTTCAGCATAGCTCTTGGGTTTGCTGGGTTAGCACCATCTGATACAACTCTTCGTTCAAGCCCTCAAGAAATCTAGTCCGCTTGGCGGGGACGGAACCTCTGACGGCCAGACTGCTATGCCACCTGTGGCTGCTGCTGCTGCTGCGGCTGATGGGCTGACTGGGAGGAATGTGAAGACTGTGATCCCTGGATAGCAGGACGACCACACTGCGCTGCCTGCTGCCTACGAGCACGACGACTCTGCAAACCCTCCTCGATATCAATAGCAGTGTCAACTGCTTCAGCATAGCTCTTGGGTTTGCTGGGTTAGCACCATCTGATACAACTCTTCGTTCAAGCCCTCAAGAAATCTAGTCCGCTTGGCCCTCTCCCGGCCAGAAACATGGGGAACGTACGCCAACAGAGAAGAAAACTTCCTAGCCTACTCCCGAACAGTCATCGAGCCCTACTCCAGATGATCGAACTCCCGCTCCCGGGCGTTCACATAAGACTCGGGCACATACTCCTACCGGAAGGTCTCGCAAAAACTGTCCCAAGAGATCCCAACACCGGTCTCTAACAAGGTACTCGAAGCGCCTCGCCACCAGCGCTCTGCAGCCTTCCTAAGCAAGAGGGTCGCTAAACTCAGCCGAAGATCATCATCATACTGAACCCAATCGAAAAGACCAATAATATTCCTGAGCCACGAGTCCACATTCTCACTGGACTCATCACCATTAAAGACTAGCGGTTCATCCGCTGAAACCGAGCTATCACCACATCCATCCGCTCCATCGGGGGAGGCAAGTCACCAACTTCCTCCTCCTCCTCATGCCTACTACGGGAACGACTAGGAGCACTACGCCGATCCTCGTTCTGTCCTACCGATTCCCCAAACTGCCCCCTACCTCTACCACGAAGTCTAGGCGGCATCTACGAAAACACTCAACAGGATCAAGCAAAACAGAACAGATACATCATAGATAGCACATAACACAAATATGCAGCACGTAATCACATAAGTCAAGCACATGAAACACACGACACTGTGCCTCAACTCAAGTGTGATTAAAGAAATTGAGCTTATCCCAGCTTAAGCTCTGATATCAAAAATGTTAGGCCTCGTGCTCAAATCAGAGATAAAACATACAAACACATGCGGAAGCTACTAAAAAGTGGGTAAAATTTTCGCTTTTGGCCTGACGATTGACAACAATAAAATTTAAAATAGTGTGATACTCAAAATAGATATCCCAGTTTAAGAAACCAACAAAACAACACAATAATATCATCAGTATAGCATACGAATACAAGTATCAGACTCCAACCACTGGATACGACAACGAAGCACAGGGCATCCCCTGGCTAACTCAATTGATACATATAAATATGCTATACGCAACTGGGATACTCTAACCACCTCCTGGGGCACTGCCAGCTGGGTTAAAACAACGACCAGCTGTAAAACCTGGGTTTCCTGAAAACAACACAAACAGGGAAAACAACCAAGCCCCAGAGGGACATGGGGTCAAACCCCAGTACGGAGAGCAACTATAAAACAGCAGTAAACAGCAAGAATAAAATGCAGATGCTGTGCATGAAACCAGGGACAACAGCCGAAGGCTACAACCAAGGAAGGGAGCCAAAGAACTCAATGCACAGCTCAACGAAAATATGCAACAAAATATGTGGCCACGGTGACTGTAGGACATGTGGGTGCTACCCACTCACCCCTACTCGCCCACCCTTACCAGATGCATCAACAACCCAACCTATGAACTGTGGTAGCTAGCCACTCGGCGCATAGGGGAAATGAGAGTGCGGAATCACCGCTCGCCCTCGCATCCTGGTAAGAAAACAGAGAAACAACAACGAACAAAGGCTGCAATAGCTGAATGGAATACGTGTATGCAACATGCTAGACAACAAACATATAACCATATGCAACACAACAATTACAAATGGTAAGCATACACAGCTCTCACACAGAGCAACAACACCGCACGGCAATCCAAACACAGCCATCTCGCAATTTATCCAAGCCAGGTTCCACGCTGAATTACAAGCTCAAGATCCGTACCTCAATTCTGTGCAATAACTACCACAGCAAGGAGCCCGAGAGATCTGGTTAGAAACCTGCTAAACACACAACGTACAAGCATAAATCTCACGGGTCACAAGCACAAAACCCACGACTGGGAGTTACAACTCAAACCAGCAACTGATTCCAACAATACCACCAACAGGAAGCTTAAACAAAGGCTAAGACTAGGATCTCAACAACAATTCAAAGTTCTACCTCAACGACGCAACACACGACCGAAAACAGCAACTTCGCGATCTCGCTCTAGCCAACAACAGCCTCCAAGAATGATATAGTATGGAAGAGCTTCTCGAGAGGAGTCCAACGCTACCCCAAACGTATCAAACAATGGCCGGAAACGACGGGAATCACCGGATAAAATCAACGGTGAACAGTACTATGGTTCGAAGAACAGAGGCCGACAATCGAGAGAATATTTCGCTAAGTATGGGATCTGGTATCTCAAATCGAAGACAAGTCTTCCTATCAATATAACTCGCAACGGCTGAAATCTGGTTAAACATGTCCACCGACAAAACCAGCAGTTGTGCTACTGAAATCTCAACCAGCAGTTGCAACAACCAACAGCTGTTGAATCCCATAACTAATAAATCTCAACAACACAAAACGACGTCGCAAAGTGACATGTCACTCGCTACTTGCGGCTGGTCCTCAAACCCAAAAGCTGGACAACCCAACGACTAGATGCTCCACAAACCAAAAGCTGGATTGTCTAATACTCAAAAGCTGGTACCAGACGTTGCATCAAAAGCATTCCAACTTAATAAAACGGCGTCGCATAACTTACGTCATCCAGACGCTAGATCTCGCGCAAAATAACCAGACGCAAGCTACAGTAGAGTTGACCATCGTTGACATCTGCTCTCAGCTGGTACCAGTCGCAATGTCCAAAACGGCGTCGTACCAACTTATCGAAACGCTATCGTTTTGTCCTCAACAAACAGGATAAAGCAGCAGCTGGATACAAACACGCTACCAGACTTCACTAAAACACAATGCATCCAGATTTCATAAAAACGACGGCGTATCGAAATCTCGCGCTACCAATTAAATGTTGCGACTGGATTTCACCACCGACCAGCTTCCACAACAAAACCAGATCTCACAACCAGATCTCTACTAAAAAAAATACGAAAACTTCGAGAAATCTCTAAAATCCGATTAATCCAAACAATTAATCTTACATCAAAATCAGGTCTCACATTACATGCTTTTGTTTCAGTAGCTTACAAGCAGCTTACGTGTTCTTGTTTCTGGATTTTTCCTTAGATATTTTCGATTAATTTAGACTAAGGAAATCTTCTAAGCTGTTAGTGTGAGACCTGGAATTGTATAAGATTAATTGGTTTTAAGAATTCTGGAAGTTCTCGTAATTTTAGTATTTTGAGTTAGAAATTGGTGAAGTCTGTCAGCAAATAGTGTTCTCGGTATTTCGTTGTGTTCGAAATCTGTTGACAGCAAGTTCCTGTAGCGGGCACAATACGCTGTCGTTTAGCGTTTGATTAAATCTGTCAGCAGTTGGCATTTGAGCGTTGTGTTGAGAAGGATCTGCCAGCAGCAACGCTTACGTGGATTTCAGCAGAGAGCGCTAAGGAACTTTGAGAAACGACGACGTTTTGGTGAGGTATCTGCTGGGTAATATCTGTTAACAGCTAGTTACTGTGGCTTGCGTCCGGTAATGCGCGAGAGTTAGCGACCAGCTGTTGGCAGAAAGGATGACGTAGGTCGTGCGACGTCGTTTGATTTAGTTGTTTACGACACCATATTGTTCTAGAGCTAGCGATCGCTGTTGCGGGTGTTTAGTTCATCAGATATGATGACGTGGGTTTCGCGACGTCGTTTTGGCTTGGTATGGAATCTTTTGTAGCGTAGCGCTTTGATCAGATTTGGTGACGTGTCGGTAGCGACGTCGTTTTTATTAGCGCTCGTTGTCTTTGCGTTTCGGTTTCTGGTGTGAGCTTTGCACTGTTGAAGAAGCTATTGGATATTTCTTCATCAGCTTTGCACTGTTCCCGTTGCTGTCAGCAGCTTGCAATTTCTGTTAGTGACTTGGGAAGCTGTTAGTGTCGGTGGATTTTATATCAGTTTTCTCGTGTGTATATAAGCAGCAAGGCTTGGTCTTTGTTCCATACTTAGCGATATTTTCTCCCGATTGTCGACTTACCTCTCGAACCCTAGAACACTGTTTACCGTGAGTTTCTTCGACAAATTCTCGTCGATTCCGGCCACCGTTTGTCGCGATTGAGGTTGCGTTGGACTCCTCTCGACAAGCTCTTTCATTCCTTACAGCTTTAGGAGGCTGTTGTTGGCTGGAGCAGAAGCACGAAGTTGCTGCCCTGTTCGTGTGTTGTGTGATTCAGGTCGAACTTCGTTTAATTCGACGAGATCTTGTTCCTAGCCTTAAGTTAAGATTCCTATTGAGTTGTTGAGTAGGATGATAGCTGGTTTGAGTGTGTGACTCCCAGCCGTAAGTAGTGTGAATTGTCGTGACCTACTGTGTAGTTTCAGAGATCTGTGTGCCGTGTGTTTTAGCAGGTTTTAACCAGATCTCTCGGGCTTATACTTGTGGTGACTGTTGCACAGAAATATAAGGTACGGATTTGAGCTTGTGATAGCTTGGAAGTTGCGTGAGATATAATGTGAGGCTGCTGGGATGTTTCGGTGAACATCGCTGTGTACTGCTTTCTATGCATTTGTGTTATGCTAGCTGTTTTTATGTGAACTGCATACACGCATTTGTTCATACATATTTCAGATCCCTCATATATTGTATCTTGCATCCTTGTATCTTGTTGTATTGCACTGTTGTTTCTTACCAGGATGCGAGGGCGAGCGGCAATACCGCACTCTCATCTCCCTGCTGGGATCTGTTAGCCACCATGCACCGAGTGGTTAACTACCACAGTTCATGGGCGAGGCAACAGCAGGTTGAGTTGTTTGATGCATCTGGTATTCGGGTGTAGTGTCAAGGCGAGTGGCTCATTACCACACTTTGAACACACCCCATGGCCACTGATTCGTTGCAGATCTTATGGAGCTATGTTTGAGTTCCTTGGCTCCCTTTTCGGTTGAAGCCTTCAGTTGTTATCCGGTGTCTCATGCATAGCATCTACATTTTATCTTATGCTTTTCCTTTAGCTATTTTAGTTGCTCTCCGTACTGGGGTTTGACCCCATGTCCCTCTGGGACTTGGTTGTTTTCCTTGTTGTGTTGTTTTTCAGGGAACTCAGGTTTTACAGCTGGTCGTGGGTTTAACCCAGCTGGAGGTGCCCCAGGATGTGGTTAGAGTGTCCCAGTTGTGTATATTATTTATATGCACTGGTATCACCACGGGTGGGATGTCGCTGGTGATGCTTATATGATTGTAGTTGGTTGTTAGCCTTGGGATGCCATTTTCTGTGTTGTTTGATTGTATGTTGTAACCTTTGATTGGTTGGTTTTCTAAACCGGGATATCTATTTTAAGTATTGTTGTATTTTAAATTATATTATTTTAAACCGTCATGCCAAAAGCAAAAATTTTACCCGCTTTTTATTAGCTTCCGCTTGTTTGTGCGTTGTTTATCTCTGTTGTGAGCACGAGGCCTGACATTTTTGGTATCAGAGCTTAAGCTGGGATAAGCTCGATTTCTTTGATCATACTTGAGTCTAGGCACAGTGTCGCGTGTTGCATGTGCTTGACTATGTGACTTATGTGTTGTATATTGTTGCGATATCTATGATGTATCTGTTTTGTGTTGCTTATCCTGTTGAGTGTATTCTTAGATTCCGCCTAGACATCGTGCTAGAGGTAGGGGCAGTTTGAGAAATCGGCGGGATATAACGAGGATCGGCGTAGTGCTCCTAGTCGCACTCGTAGTAGGAATGATGAGGAGTAGGAAGTTGGTGACTTGCCTCCCCCTGTGGAGAGGATGGATGTTGTTATAGCGAGGTTTCAGCGGATGAACCCTCCAGTCTTTAATGGTGACGAGTCCAGTGAGGATGCATACTCGTGGCTCCGGAACATTATTGGTCTTTTCAATCGGGTTCAGTATGATGATGATCTTCGGCTGAGTTTAGTGACCCTCTTGCTCAGGAAGGCTGCGGAGCGCTGGTGGCGAGGCGCTTCGAGTACATTGCTGGAGACCGGTGTTGGGATCTCTTGGGCCATTTTTTGCGAGACCTTCCAGCAGGAGTATGTACCCGAGTCTTATGTGAACGCCCGTGAGCGGGAGTTCGATCATATGGAGCAGGGCACTATGTCCGTTTGTGAGTATGCTCGTACGTTCTCTTCTTTTTTGGCGTATGTTCCGCACGTTTCTGGCAGGAGAGGGCCAAGAGGACCAGATTCTAGAGGGCTTGAATGAGGAATTGTATCAGATGGTGCTTGTTGGGGATCCGGATCCGCCCCCCGGCCAGGCAGCGGAAGAACGATAAACAGAGAACCGGGAGGCGATCAATACGAAAAACAGATTAACATTCTACGACATTCATAGGATGTTTAGCATGTTACCTCGCTGGCACTTGTGCCTGGCTCCAACCGTGATTACAATAATCCGGCTCTTCTCGGTAGATTGCGGTAGATTATCGCCAATCCGGTCCACGACCAGATACGAGACTCCTTCGTCAGGCTGCACTAGAAGCCCTGACGAGATCAGCACGAACGGATTCTCCACGTCGAGTTGGCCGGAAACCGATTTTCCGGCGAAGACGGCGGCGGCGGCGGCGGCGCACGGCGGCGGCGAGGAAGAGGAGAGGAGGGTGGAGGCTAAGAGCTTAGGTCTAGGGTTAGGTTATGAAAATCATGTGTTATGTGATCAAGTCATCAAGTCTAAATAAATAGACTTAAAGATAGACTTGGGCCGGTCCAACGGACCCGGGTCCAAATGACGATATCTATCGTTGCGACTTCATCGTAACTCCGATCGCCGATCAGATCGGACCGATCGACTCAGTTTACAAAACTGAATGTTATGATGTGTAAAACAATTTTTCAGATCATCAAACCCCAAACATCAAAATGACAGTTTTGCCCCTCAACAGTGTCAAATCCCGGTTTGACCCCTGTTGACTTTTAGGAAGTCGCACTTCCCAAAATCCTCTTCTCTTGCTCAACACATTGAGTTGAGTATCCGTGCGGGAATCTCGAATCTAGTACTTGTGTGACCCTCAATGGTTCAGGGATACAGCTAGCCGTGGGCCCACAACCATTGTGGCTCCGGAATCACAATTCCGGACCTGCCCAACGGATCATGGTAAAGCGTCTAGCAACATCGCCCCATGATCCCCTAGGTATCACTGATAGTGCCTGCAAGAACCAATCGGTCGTGGTTAGCGTACAGTACGGTCCTTTCAATCCATATATCCCGATCAGATCAACGACCATTGGTAAATCGAGAGTCGCTAGAGATCC
>KQ999915.1:14920-56233 GCA_001598015.1 Dorcoceras hygrometricum | reverse complement strand
TTACCTAAAACACTTCTAGTACTCTGGCCATAGATTTATACACTATTATCCCCTCAGATAGCATAGGATATCCACGCATGTCTGCGAGCGGTGAATCCTCGACAACGATGCATCGACTCCTACATGCATCGGGGTCTCACCCAATCCCGACGCCTTACGACCCCAAGTGAGTCGGCAAACGGGTCAAAGTGAGACGCCTATCATGTAGAGTCTCAATGACGTTTCGAGTCGAGAGGACTAATCAGTACAACCAAGACCTCGGACTTATCCACTCGACAAATGGTAACCACTTGGAAAGTCCGAAGGAGGGTAGTTCGATAGATCACCAGGTCACTATCTATCTGCATGCTCAGAACATCACAATGCTCCCTACCAATGAAACATGGTACTTCGCATCGCAGATACTAGTCTCGAACTCGGGCGGCCTTATCCTCATTTTGACGGCCCAATCGACTAGGAACAGTTCAGAATACACAGTGACTATTAGATGTGTTTCATGATAGCCGTCATACCCACTATCACGTCTAACATACACTTTAGTGTATTCTAGGTCTTTACTCAACGCAATTGTTAATCATTACACACATAATGAAAGTAAAGAACGCCATATGGATATAATGCGAATATCATATATAAAGACTGTTTCATACAAGAGTCTATAAACCCACACGCCACAAGTTGGCTAGTTGGGCATCTACTCTAATAGTACTAGCGTCTACAATAAAAACACGCCGCGCAGACTTCTATACACAAGCGCAACAGATATCATCTACAGTTCTGAACGTCCAGATCTCTAGAAACGACAGCGTTTCGAAACACACTCTACAAAATTCGCTACGCACCAGCTTTCTCAAAATTCGAACAGATCTCACCAAAACCGAGCAGATTTCACCTCGCGACAGATTTCTTCGAAAATTCAGGTTTCAACTCAAAAATTCCGAAATTTCCAGAATTGTTTGAAATGTGATTTCCGACCCGAAAATGAAAACGAAACTTCCAAATAGAACTCCGAACACCCAAAATTCTTTAAAATTCGATTAATCCAACAATTAATCCTTTAATTAAATTTCTAGGTCTCACACACAACCTCAAACTTCCATCTTTCTTCTTTACGAAAAGAACAGGGACTCCCCAGGTTGAAGTACTTGGTCTAATAAATCCTTTCTCCAACAAATCTTGTATCTTTTCTTTTAATTCTTTCATTTCTGATGGATGTAGACGATAAGGTGGTCTAGAAACTGGAGCTGCTCCTGGAACTAAGTCAATAGAAAATTCCAACTCTCTATCTGGTGGTAGTCCGTGTATATCTTCTGGGAAAAAAACTTTGGGGAACTAATTTTCCACCTCCACATCTGATAGTTGGGGCTTACTAGTCGCTACTAAGGATGACAAACTTATCAAAAATCCTACCCCACCTTTCCTTAAACAACTCTGAGCCTTAAGCGCTGATATAATGTGAGGAATCCTCCACATCTGATTGGCTTCAAACTTAAAGGGGTCTCCTCTAGGTGGATTAACCACTACTGTTCAAGTCTTAAAATCAATTACCACTCCATGCTTGGTTAACCAGTCCATCCCCAATATCATATCAAACTCAGGCATCGGTAAAACAATCAAATCTGCAGATATCACACGCCCTAGCAGCCTAAGTTCTAAATCAAGAAACAAAGCACGGGATACTAGTTCTTCTCCTGAAGGTACTGTTACACAAAAGCCGATAGTTACTTGGTCTGGGCTAATGGGTAGCTTCTTAGCAAACTCAGCTGCTATAAAAGAAAGAGTGGCTCCTGAACCTAATAAAGCCACAGAAGGCAAACCAGCAATCAAAATCTCACCCGTAACTACTGTAGAATCTGGATTATCCTGATCAGCTGTGAAGTACTGTTCGAAGAATACTTGCTTAAAATCCACGTCAAAAATCCACGGATAACTTAGCTCCTTCCCACCAAATCATGGCGTCATCCCTCAACATGTAGATAGCGCACCTCGGCCTATCTAAGTCTGGCATCTGGAGATACTCAAAGATAACCTCCATCGACTTGATCCAGCTTCAGAAACTAAGGGATCAGTTGTACCACTAAACTCCTTCGGCTTCTGCCTTCTAAACTTCTCTTGAGGATCATCATTGCTTGGTCCTCTACTACTAGATGATTGACCATTGCCTCTGCCGGTTTTCTCTACCAGCATTATTAGGAGTTGGGCGATACTAGCATTACTATCAGGGTTGGTTTCTTCTAAAGGAATACCTCTCCTACCTCTTCCTCGGCCAGACATCTTATGATCTATAGCCCGTAATCCACCACAATGCAATAATTAGAACATGATAAATTTTAAAGACAAATGCTCTGAAACATTAAATAAACACACAGCGCTGGAGAAACGGTCGACAAAAGCTGTTCCAACTGGAAGTGCGTTTGTTTAACTCAGAACCATGCTCTGATACCAAGTTGTGAAGCCCCAATCCTCATGGGGTCACGAAATCGAATAAATAAAAGAAAAAAAGGGCTGAATGGAATTTGTTATAAGCTGTATCTTTTATAACTAAAATAAAATTCGAAGTACAAACGTAAATGTGGCGCCAAGTACTGTAACAGCTGAAATAAAATTTTTCAACAACAGATGTCATGAAATGCAAAGTGCGATATTAAAACTTCGAAATTCTATATGAATTTACTATTGTTGTAATGGATCTAATACAGACTTAACGAAAGATTAAAAACAACAACAGCTGCTGCGGAAAACATTGGCCTTAGATAAACACAATCACCACAGCTGGTTCAGCTGCTGCCTCCCGTCTGCCCCAGCTCTGTCCTATCTGCACCATTTTAAAGCTAATGAGCCTAGGGGCTCAGCAAGTAAAATCTGAGGATAACAAAATCACATAATGCAGGCAGACATTAGCATTAACATAGCTTAACATAGCAGTTTAAAGGAAGTCATTCATCATAAGCTTTTCTTAAACTTTCTTTCGTAAACTTGGAATTGGGGAAGATGACCCAGATCCCTTTCATTATTTTCTTGTTATTTATGGCTTAGAAGCTCTCCTTAGGTCCGTTGTGCACCTGATCATGTGACTACTGATATCAGTTACTATATGGCGAATCTCGCCCAATATGAAGGGGCAACCGACACGCTCGGCTGCTGCTTACCCTTACCATATGAGAGGGCAACTGACATCTGGACAGCTGTTCACCCCTCCATTGTGACCGTCTGTTATCTATCTCATAAATCTTTTAAAGCTAAACATTCTTCCTTTAAACTCATAGCTGGTTGAAATCAGATTTTGAAATCAACAACCTTCGGGTTCCTTGTGCTTCGAAATCATTTAAAAATCTCTTTTAAAACTTTTGCTGAGTATCAGATTCGACTACTGGAACTCATCGCTGAAATGAAACAGTTGCAACTAGAAGAAACTGTACAGGAGACAAGGCAGATGTCTACCGTAAAAACAGATAATCCATTGAAGAGTTATCGCTAACTTGAAACAGGTGTATTAAATGAAACTATGTCGTTAGCGTGAAAAG
Organism: Dorcoceras hygrometricum; assembly: GCA_001598015.1. Taxonomy (NCBI): domain Eukaryota; kingdom Viridiplantae; phylum Streptophyta; class Magnoliopsida; order Lamiales; family Gesneriaceae; genus Dorcoceras; species Dorcoceras hygrometricum. Next base: position 52,709 of record KQ999915.1, on the reverse strand, counting down.
CAGACGTGACTAAAAGACTGTACTGGAAATCGAAACAGATCTTTACTATTCAAGGATACCACTAGAGGGAATTTCAGATGTTGCTAATGGAATAGTATTGCTATCGTGGAACAGACTCTGACGGTGGCAATATATTTCTAACAATGAGCAGGTGTGTCTATGAATTAGGAGTGTCATCGGGTATCAGCTGCGACTAGGAATTCTCTTTGAATAGTGAACAACTGATGTTAAGGAAATATCATATGGACAGTGAACAGCTGACGCTAAGGAAATATCATATGAACAGTGACCAGCTGACATTAAGGAAATATCATATGAACAGTGATCAGCTGACGCTAAGGAATACTGTTTGAATACAAACTAAGGCAACAACTGAATTCGAAACAATACAACAGCTGAATACGAAACAATGCAATAGCTGAATACGAAACAATGCACAGCTGAACCACAACTACGCTACCAGCCGTTGCTTATCAAACCAGACTTAACTTCTGATTCGACTAGCAACTCCGATTACATAGCATCAAATTCAGACATTACCAATCACCAGAAGGAAGAACATTCATGAACATACGACTTAAACCCGACTGCTCAGCATTTTTAAAACGACACCCTCATCTTCTTCGAAGCATTCTTTCAAAGTTTCGAAATAGAAACATAATTTTGAACCCGATCATTCTTTCATTTTCTTAAACATACTTGAAAATGATCATAACTTGTCTTTAACTTAAACAGGCAAGCAACGCATACTGAAAAGAACTATATATACTTTAAAATGGCGTAGCAATAATCAGCTTTTACTTGCCTTAAGCGAAGGAACACAAGAGCATCTGATCTCAACAGGAGTCCTCCACAAGCACCACCACGAGCACTCTTCAAAAATTTGGAGAGAAAGAAAGAAAATTCTGGACAACAATGAAGTTCCCATTTACGAAAACAATCATATATGAGATATGATTTGTAGTAGGTAATTACACTCAAGTAGGCATGGGTATCCTACCTAACCGTGTCTTTTTTTAAAAGATTTTAACCAAAAATTCCCTACTACTGTTTTGAATTTATAAATTTTACCAAGAGATTTTAAAAAGAAGAACTAGCTTGTCCAGCTGAAAACATTTTCTATTTGAAATCTTGCTCATGTTTGTGCTCGGGCGACAACTGCCTAGAAACCTTCCGCGTCTTGTTTTCCAATCAACATCTGAAATCAGCCTTCAAACAATTTAAAATGAACTTAAGGCGACGCAATATCAAATAGACCCTTAAAATAGTAAAGGCTCAAATATGTGGTCCTATGGATTTTGGGGCGTTACAATGAGATTGTGCATCGACTACCGGGAGCTGAACCGAGTTACAGTGAAGAATAAGTATCCACTCCCGAGGATTGAGGATTTATTTGATCAGCTGCAGGGAGCTTCGGTATTCTCGAAGATTGATTTGAGATCTGGCTATCATCAGCTGAGAGTTAGAGAGGAGGACGTGTCCAAGACTGCTTTTAGGACACGCTACGGTCACTACGAGTTCCTGGTGATGCCGTTTGGCCAGAATAATTCCCCAGCGATTTTCATGGATCTGATGAACATGGTATTCAGGCAGACATCCTGGTCTATTCAAAGAGCTTGGAGGAGCATAGGCAGCACTTGCAGACGGCTTTGCAGACTTTGAGGGAGCACAGATTGTATGCCAAGTTCAGCAAGTGCGAGTTTTGGTGGAATTCTTAGGGCATATTGTGTCGAGAGATGGGATTTCAGTTGACCCATCAAAGGTGGAGGCAGTGCAGAACTGGGGGATTACGTGGAATGAAGCGGAGATTCGTAGTTTCTTGGGCTTGGCAGGTTACTATCACAAATTTATCAAGGGCTTCTCTTCTATTTTAGTGCCCTTGACAGCCTTGACCAAACGAATGTGAAACATGTGTGGAGTCCCGAGTATCAGAGGAGCTTTGATCAGCTGAAGGAGGCCATTACTTCGGCACCAGTGTTAGCTATGACAGTGGACCACGAGAAGTTTGTGTTTTATACAGATGCTTCTCTGAGATTTTTGGGTGCAGTACTGATGCAGGGTTGTAAAGTCATTGCATATGCATCGAGGCAGCTGAAGAGTTATGAGCAGAACTATCCGACGCATGATTTGGAGCTTGCAGCAGTGGTGTTTGCGCTGAAAATTTGGAGGCACTATTTGTACGGCAAGAAGTGTCAGATAGTCACCGACCACAAGATCCTCAAGTACTTCTTCACCCATAAGGAGCTGAACATGAGGCAACACAGATGGTTAGAGTTGGTGAATTACTATGACTGTAACATTAGCTACCATCCGGGTAAGCCTAATGTAGTGGCAGACGCTTTGAGCCGGAAGACTGCATTAGTGGCATGTTTGTCAGTTGCGAGGTCACTACAGGCTGAGATTTAGAGATTCGGCCTAGAGTTCTATTCAGGAGGCTATGCGCTGAGTCTAGCAGCGCTCACTATACAGCCGACTCTTCGAGATCTGATCAGAGAGGGACAGGCCTCCGATGAGCAGTTACAGCAGTGGTGGCAGCGTGTGATAGAGTAGGTGCCCAACTAGCCAACTTGTGGCGTGTGGGTTCTTTATTGACTCTTTGACTCTTTGTAAAACGATCATTTTTTATGAAATTCGTATTCTTTTATGGCATTCTTTATCTTCATTATTTTATTATGTTAACAATTGTGTTGGATAAAGACCTAGAATGCACCATAGTGTATGTTAGATGTGATAGTGGATATGATGGCTATCATGAAACACATCTAATAGTCACTGTGTGTTCTAAACTCGTTCCTAGTCGATTGGGCCGTCAAAATGAGGATAAGTCCGGCCGAGCTTGAGACTAGCATCTGCGATGCGAAGTACCATGTTTCATTGGTAGGGAACATTGTGATGTTCTGAGCATGCAGATGGATAGTGACCTGGTGATCTATCGAACTACCCTCGTTCGTACTTTCCAAATGGTTACCATTTGTCGAGTGAATTAAGTCCGAGGTCTTGGTTGTACAGATTAGCCCTTATTACTCGAAACGTCATTGAGACTCTACATGATAGGTGCCTCACTTTGACCCATTTACCGACTCAGTTGGGGTCATAAAGTGGCGGGATTTGGTGAGGCCCCGATGCATGTAGGAGTTGATGCTTCGTTATCGAGGATTCACCGTTCGCCCTTGTGCGTGGATATCCTATGCTATCTGAGGAGATAATAGTGTGACAAATCTCTGGCCAGAGTACTTGATGTGTTTTAGGTAAATGGATTTGCCTAGTAACACACGCGATGTCACTATTTGATCTCCAAGATTTATGCATGGTTATTAGATCTCTAGCGACTCTCGATTTACCAATGGTCGTTGATCTGATCGGGATATTGTGTTGAAAGGACCGTACTGTACGCTAACCATGACCAACTGGTTCTTGCAGGCACTATCAGTGATACCTAGGGTATCATGGGCCGATGTTGCTAGACACTTTACCATTATCCGATTGGTTAGTCTGAAATTGTGATTTCGGAGTCACAATTGTTGTGAGCCCACGGCTAGCTGTATCCCTGAACCATTGAGGGTCACACAAGTACTGGTTTCTCGATTCCCGCACAAAAATTAAGCTCAATTTGTTGAGTATAGAAGGAGAAAGGATGGAAGTGCGACTTCCTAAAATTAAACAGGGTCAAAAATGTAATTTCCCTAAAGTTTGAGCTAGTTAGACTATCCTTGAAACTTACAGGGGCCAAACTGCTATTTTGGATTAGGTGGTCCGGAAAATTGTTTTGGCATCATAATGCTCAGTTTTGTAAACTGTATAGATCGGTCCGATCTGATCGTCGATCGTGATTATGATGAAGCCACTACAATGGACTTGAAACGAATGTTCATATGGGCCTGGGCCCGACCCAAGCCCATTAAGCCGGTTCAAGCCCATGAAGAAATCTATATATAGGGCCCTAGGGTTAGCATTGAGAGACACACCATAACCCTAGATTTCTTCCTCTCTTCTCCCCACTCTCATCACGCCGCCGCCGCCTCCTTGCCGTCGCCTCCGTCGGACTTGTTCCGACCGTCTCGACGAGGAGATTCCGTCCGTGAAATCTTCGTCGTGTTTTCTAGTCCAGACCGAAGGAATTGAGAATCCAGTCATGGATCGGATTAGGAGACGACAACCGCCTACCGTTGAAGTGCCGATTTCCTCGTGAAATTGGTCGGAGCCAGGCGCCTAGACGCCAGCAAGGTACCAATCTAAACATCCTATTATGTTTAGTTGCTATTATTATTGTGTATTGACCGTTCCCGGGTCCAATTTTAAAATCTTCCGCTGTGCCCCGGGAGCGGGATCAGGATTCCCCGCTGCGCCAACAGCGTGATGAGGATAGAGAGCGAGGCCTGTATACTGTGGAGGATGGGATAGTCCAGTTCAGAGGCCGTATGTGGGTGCCGAGCACTGGTCAGTTGAGAGCTGAGATCTTATCTGAGGCTCATGCATAGACGTACTCCATCCACCCAGGGATACGAAGATGTACAGAGATTTGCAGATTTTGTACTGGTGACCATGGATGAAAAGGAAATTGGGAGATTCGTGTCTGAGTGCTTGACCTGTCAACAGGTCAAAGAAGAGCATCAGCAACCGGCAGGGTTGTTGCAGCCACTTCCCATTCCTGAGTCGAAGTGGGAGCATATTACGATGGATTTCGTGGTTGGATTGCCCAGGAGTCCCAGAGGGTACACGGCTATTTGGGTGATTGTGGACAGACTCACCAAGTCAGCGCATTTCTTACCTGTGAAGACTACTATCACCCTGACGCAGTACACAGAGCTTTATATCCAAGAGGTGGTCAGACTGCATGGCATACCAGTCTCTATAGTGTCGGACAGAGACACCAGATTCACATCTGCATTCTGGAGGATCTTACATGCCGCCTTGGGGACGAGATTGTCGTTCAGTACAGCATTTCATCCGTAGACAGACGGACAGTCAGAGAGGGTCATTCAGATTTTGGAGGATTTTCTAAGAGCTTGCGTCATAGATTTCCAAGGTACGTGGGACTAGAGATTGCCGCTGATAGAGTTCACGTACAACAACAGCTTTCAGGCATCGATAGGGATGGCTCCGTATGAGGCGCTGTACGGGAGGAGATGCAGATCTCCCGTGCATTGGAACGAGGTTGGTGAGAGAGTTCTTACAAGGCCGTAGTTAGTGCAGTAGACGGCGAACATTGTGACGAGGATTCGGGATAGGATGAGGATAGCCCAGAGTCGTCAGAAGAGCTATGCCGATCAGATACGACGAGATCTGGAGCTGTAACGCCTAGAATTTCATGACTACGTAGAAATGAGTGCATGACTAGGGAGAAAATATTTTTAGATGATTACGTCCCTTATTATATGATTTATTTATGATTTTATGCTGCATGGTATGCATGTGTTATTTTTCAGCCTGTTTGAGCTACGGACGCGTGGACGAGATTAGGGTCGACCGGAAAGAAAATAATTTGAGATTTTAAGTTATGGGATATTAAGAATGATTTTATTTTATTTTAAGCAATAATTTTTGGAAATTTGAATTTTTATAATTATTTTGTAGGGGAACCCGTTTTTCACCTATACGAGCTGGCATATTGAGTTTTAAGACATTTTAAATTATAAGGAGGCCTATATTTCGAAATTTTATAACCATTAAACCCCAAGTATGAGTTTTAAACACCTTTGATTTAATTAGAGGGCAAACTTGTACTTTTTTTAATTTAAATCCATAGGGGTCATTATAGGCACACTCATTAATTTCTTAAACATCAATTACAAAAACTAGCCTCCTTTTCCTTGCTCCTCTCCACCCATAAGCACACAAAGTTTCATAATTATACAGCCATTGAAGGAGCTTGGTGATCCAATCTCGCAGATCTACGTCTTCTTCAACCCAGGCATGTGATATCAATTCCCTTGCTCACCATTTAAACCATATTAACATGTTTTAATGAAACTTTTCATGAAATTTATGTGTTTATTTCAGATCTATGCATCCATGATTAAATCCATGCATCACACGTATTTGCCTTGCCCGTTTTCTCGACTTTATCTTACGTTCCTCGGTCGGTGAAGCGTCCAGGGGTCATGGCTCATGGCTAGGCAGTCGAGTGTGGGTCTTAGGGTGACCTAGGAGTTGTACAAAGGTGGGATATCACGGTCGAACCATCGGCTTTAGGCGGAACACCATCCGCTGCGTGTTCCAGCGCCGCACGATGCGTCCCCTTCCCAAGGTTCGTGCGCACTCGTGCGACCATGGCTGGTCGGGTTAGAACCGGCTGGATATGGGGGTGGTCCAGCCGGTGGGGCTCTGGCCAGTGGTGGCCGGAGCAAGAAGAACGAACGTGAGAAGCGACTGCTGGTCGCGGCGGCAACATGGTCTTGTGTGTGTGTTTTCGGTCTAGGGTAAATTTTGTCTTGGTTCGGTCTAGTTGAACCGGTTTGGCTGGTTCGATTGGACCGGATTGGTTCTTCGAGTCCCGAGTCATATATTTTGAAATGGGGTCAAGTTATTTTAATTATGGACCGGTTATTTTAATTAATGTGTCAAAGGTCCAATTTTAAACAAATTAGCCAGAAGGTCAAAATTGAGTCAAAATTTTTAAATAATTTAAGTTATGTTTAATTTTAAGTTTTTAGTCAAAATTAGGTCTTTAGGGATTTTAATTAGGTCAAAAATTGATTTTTGGGATTTAATTTGGTCAAATTCGATCTTTTGGTCAAAATCGGCTTTTTAGGTCAAAATTGATTTTAATTGATTTTATATGTCAAAATCGATTTTAATAAGCCCCAATTATTTTTTTAGAAGTCAAAATTGATTTTAATTAGTCTCTTTTTGTCTTGATTTTTAAGAAATCAAAATTTAAAGAAAATAGGAAAAATGGGAAAAACGGTGAACATTCGTTTCATTGACCGATTGTAGAGCGACGTATGGTCTAGAATTAGCGAGCCAGGCCCCGGAATCAATCCTTGACCGAAGTAGAAAAATGTAGAAGCCCGGAAATGCATAATTAATCATATATGTAGTATGCTATGTACGTAAAAGTTTTAAAGAAAAGAATAATTATACATTAACGGGATAAGCTTTTAAATTGCATGATTTTAAGAAAATTCATGCATCATGAGATTTATGAAATGATCAGGCATGTCCTTTTTAAGTTAAAAATCCGAGGAATTGAAGTGATGTGGCAAGTCTACGATGGGAGTTAACAGGATAGCCGGGCACGGGGATCCCCTGTTTTTAGGAATGATTTCAAGATTTCAGGGCCTATGGATCCTCGTGTAACAGTGGGGTGAAGTGGCAGTTTTCAGGAGGTGTGACATATAGGGATCCCGAGGTAAGGTCGGGTGAACCACACCGCCACGTACATTAGTTATTACGATTGATCAGTCATACGCTGCTCACATTCACTGAATATCATATATAAAGATCGTTTGTACAAGAGTCAATGAAAACCCACACGCCACAAGTTGGCTAGTTGGGCATCTACTCTAACAGCAGCAGTACCCCATGATCGCCTTTTTGGTTCAGTTTTGTCATGTTACAGATTTTGATACTGGTTTTTTTAAACAGTTGGCTTTAAATATTCTTTTACTCTAGGATTTTATGATATTGGATGTTTTTAACATTTTTAATTATTCCTTTATTTATGCTTAAAGTGTTTTTGAGAAAATGATTTAGAAATATTTTAGAAGGGAACGAGCCATATTTACAGTTTATGCTTCCGCAAATGTTTTAAAAAAAAAATTCTAGAGTCTGGTTCATTTCAGGAGCTAGCTGTTGGGAGATCATGTGTTTGTGAGGATATCGCCCATGAAGGGCGTGATGCGCTTTGCCGGAGAGGCAAGCTTAGCCCTAGGTTTATTGGGCCGTTCGAGATTCTGGAGAGGGTTGGTACCCTGGCTTATCGAGTAGCGTTACCACCCATCTTATCAACAGTGCATAATGTCTTCCATATCTCGATGCTGCGGAAGTATGTTCTGAATCCGTCTCATGTATGGGATTTAGAGCCGCTCCAGTTGGAACCAAATTTATCTTTTGAGGAGCGACCCGTGCAGATTCTAGCTAGGGAGGAGCCAAGCTGAGAGCACGGAGTATTCCGATGGTCAAGGTCCAGTGGCGGAATCACTCGGAGGATGAAGCTACCTGGGAGACCGAGGCCGATATGCGGATGCGCTACCCAGAGTTATTTGGTGCATACTCAATTTTGGGGACGAAATTCCTATAAGGGGGGAGAGTTGTAATGCCTAGAAATTCCTGAATACATAGAAATGAGTGCATGACTAGGGGAAAAATATTTTTAGATGATTACATGCCATTTTATATGACTTATTTATGATTTTATGCTGCATGATATGCATATGTTGTTTTCAGCCTGTTGGGTTACAAACGCGTGGACGAGATTAAGGCAGACCGGAATGAAAATAATTTGAGATTTTTAAGTTATTGAATTTTTAAGAATGAAATTATTTTTATTTTAAACAACAATTTCTGAAAATTTGAGTTTTATGATTATTTTGTAGGGGAACCCGTTTTTCGCCTATACGCGCTTTTTTATTGAATTTTAAGGTGTTTTAATCTTGAGGAGGCTTCAATTTCGAAATTCAAACCCTTTTTAAGGCCAAGATAAAGTTTTAGTTACCTTTTCAATTAAAGAGAGGGACTAGCATGTCATTTTCCATTCCCTTTACTTAATTAAATCATAGGGATCATTTGTGTCACATTATATTATTTCTAAAAACCAAGTTTAATCAAACCTAGCCCCCCTAAAACATCAACCAGCCATCCTCCCCTCCCCCTCAAGCACAAACTTCGAAATTTCCTCCATTCTTGGTCAAGTTTGGTGATCCAAAGCCGGTGGTGCCCCGATCTCGTGTCTACAACGTTGGTAACTCGCAAATCTCTTCTCCAACAAAACCAGGCATGTGATATCAACTTCTTTTCTCACCATTTAAGCTATATTAATCTGTTTTTAAGAAATTATGGTGTGAATTGTATGCAATATGTTTAGATCTACACTTCATGATTTGATTTCATGCATGTGCTACACGATTTTTGACATGTCTTGCTTCCTTCTATTGAGGCTTCGGTCGGGGTGATTTCCAAGGGTGGTGGCTCGGTTCTAGAGGTTCCTAGGGGGCTCATGGTGGTCCAATTGAAGGTAGGAGGGTGGCTAATGATCGAGTGAACCAGGTTTTGCCGTGGAGGTCGAGGGTGGCGCATCGCGCGGCATGGCTAGTGCGCCTAATTCCCTCGATCCGTTCTCCCTTGTGCACCCACGGTTTGAGCCAAGGTCGGTCAGGTTAGGATCGGCTGGATCTGGGGGTGGTCCAGCCGGTGGGGCTTCGTCCATGGTGGCCGGAGCAGAGAGGAAGTGCGTAGGAATGGCGCGCTGTCGCGGGTAAGGGGGGCGGCGCATGCATGGATGAGTAGGGCGAATGGTTCGGTTTGATTGAACCGGTTCAGTTGGTTAGATTGGACCTTATCGGTTCTTCGAGTCTCGAGTCAAATGTTTTAAAGTCGGTCCAAGTTATTTTAATTTTGGACCTGTTATTTTTAATTCCAAGTAAAATGTCCAATTTTAAAGAAAATAGCCAGATGTTTTAAAAATTGAGTCAAACTTTTAAAATAATTAAAGTTATGTTATTTTAAGTTTTTAGTCAAAATTGGGGCCTTTGGAATTTTAATTGAGTCAAAATTGATTTTTGGATTTAAATTGGTCAAAATCGACTTTTGGGGTAAAAATTGATTTAAATTGATTTTAAAAGTCAAAATTGATTTTAATAAGTCAAAATTGATTTTTTAATAAGTCAAAATTTAATTAAATTAGTCAATGTTTTAAATGGGTGAACATTCGTTTCATCGTCTGAGTTAAGAATGAGGTTTAGTCTAGAAGTAGTGGGCCATGCCCGGAACCATTCCTTGACCAAAGTAGAAAAATGTAGAAGCCCGTAAATGTATAATTAATTACATGTGTAGTATGCTATGTATGTAAAAGTTTTTAAAGGAAATGATTAATTATACATTAACGGGCTAAACTTTTAAACTTGCATAATTTTACGAAATGCATGCATCATAAATGTTTTATGAATGTCAAAGGCATATTTTTTTAAAAGGCAAAACCCGAGGGATTGAGTGATTTGTGACAAATGATGATGATGGGATGCGGGATACCGGGCCCGTTGAACTTCTGTTAATGTATGATGAGCTTATGGATCCATGTGTGATTTCTTGGTGAAGTGGCAGCTTATGGATCCATGTGTCGATATCATGGTGAAGTGGCAGCATAGAGGTGTGACATATAGGGACCCCGGCTCGAGGTCGGGTGAACCACACCGCCGCGTACGTTGGTTTATAGATTGATCAATCGACTATGATCACACTTCAGGATACGACTCATATGTTTTTCATGTTATTATGTCATGCCTTATATATGTTATATGTTATGTTATGATATGAAATGTATGAAGCAATGTTTTAAGATCATGCACGCATTCATGTTTTAACGTTATTTTATTACAAGTATGTGCTTGCATGCGATTTTATTAGTATGTACCTTGCTATGATATACGATAGAGCATGCTGAGCCTCCAGGCTCACTAGGTTTGAATGGTGCAGGTGATGATCCTGCTGAGTTTACACCAACTGGCGGTGAGGACATCTGAGCGCCTGTTGCAGTAGTGCCCCTTGACCGCAGCAATGTTATTTTTGAGATGATACAGTTAGATGTTGGTTTTAAACATGTTTAATTTCAGTATTTTTACTCAGATGATTATTATTTCAGTTTGATGTTTTAACATTATTAAATATTCCTTTATTTATGTTTGAAGTATGGATGAGAAAATGATTTAGAAATGTTTTAAAAGGGAACGGACCACACTTTAAGTTTAAGTATTCCGCAGAGTTTTAAAAAAAATTCTAGAGCCTGGTTCGTTTCAGAAGATCAGGATGCAAGCCCATCTTGCAGCTCAGAATGATGATATGTGGTTTGTCATAATAGATGGACCCATGAAGATCATGAAGGCCAGCACGGCCATGGCTATTACTGCTGGAGCTGCACAATGGATAGAGAAGACCACATTTGAATACACACCGAAAGATAAGAAGAAATCAAATCTGGACAACGTAGCAAAGGATATACTCTACAAGACGTTGGACGAAAATATGTTCAGCAAATAAAGACCTGCGCTATTGCAAAAGATATCTGGGAAAAAAGCTGACTCAAATCTGCGAAGGCAACGATGAGGCAAAAGAAAATAAGCTGACTGTTTCCCAGTAGAAGTATGAGTCAATCAAGATGAGAGAAGGAGAGACCATGACTGAATTCGACGAGAGATTCAGCTCTATCGTGATCGAGCTGACAAGACTTGGAAGGAGTACAACAACAGAGAATTGGCTCTTAAAGTGATGAGAGCACTGCCAAGGGAATGGGACGTGAAGACGATGGAAATGCGAGAATCAAAAGATCTGAACAAGCTGGAACTCCATGATCTGTTCGCCAATCTTAAAGATTATGAGTTCGAGCTTGAAACCAGATCAGAGGCTGAGCCATCAACCTCACAATCCACGAAGGCTCTTGCTGCTACAATTTCAGAACAGAGCTCACCAAGCAAGGCAGAAGAGCAAATCAGCAATGACATGATGTCCCTCTTCGTAAAGAAGTTTGGGAAATTTATGAGAAGATCTCAAAACCCTTATTTTAATTATAACAATGCACAATATGAAAATATTTCTACTGACCAAAATTGTTATAACTGTGGCAGACCAGGGCATTTTGCAGCTGATTGCAACAGTCCTAAGAAATATGATATGCGGTCCACCGAAAGAAGAAGGAACAGATCTGAGAAAAGGCCCTACAAAAAGAATGACCGATAGGTACTTGTTGCTGAGGAGAGCAACAGCAGATGGGCGGACTCAGACTCTGAAACAACATCAAGCAGCTCATCAAGTGAGATTGAGAAGGAAGAAGTCCACTGCTTGATGGTGAACCAAACTACTGATGATGAGGTATTTGATTTCACAAATAGTGAATTTACACGTAAGGACCTCATCATCGCACTAAATGAGATGGTCCATGAGTACAGAAAATTGTCTCAAACAATCAAGGAAAATAAGGCTGAAAACGGAGGTTTGAAAAATAGTTCAGCTGAACCAAGCACTGCTCAGCTTGGGGAAACTGGCAGTTTACAAACGGAGTTGAGTAAGATGAAAATTGAGAATGATTCCTTGAGAATAAAGTCCTGTGATCTCTCATCTGACAATGAAAGATTAAATCAAGTGATGAGTTCCTCGACTAAGTCTTCGATTTCCTTGAGTAAGCTGCATGAAATCCAGAAGCCATTAATGACAAAACTGGCTTAGGTTTTGGCTTTGTTGAAAGCAGTTCAGAGGAATCATGTACTCAGTCAGATCTGGCTGATGACAAATTCAAGAAAATGAATATTTTCAAAGCCAGTGTGATACATGATGTTTATGAGTCGGTCAAGTATGATGACCAGATCACTGTAAAGCTGAACCAAAAGGGTAAAAATGATATTGGTTACATCAAGCCGGAGAACTATAAGCCCAGCTGGCTAACGAACAAACTAGAAAAGGACAAGGCGAAAGTTGTACCTAAGTTGTCTGTTCCAAACCAGCAAAAGCGTGGTTCAACGAAGGCTAAATTAAAATGGGTAAAGGTTCAGCCTAAGTGTGATCTGACTGGTCAAAGTACGAAACCAAAGCTCAATAGATCGCACAAAAATTCAGCACGAACCCTTGTGGACATTCATACTAGAAAAACTATTAAGGTAATTCAAGTATTGGTCCTGGGGGTAATCCTATCTGGACCCAAGTGAAATTGGGTACCAAAAGTTTATTTATGTGATTGCAGGATAACAGTACACAACTTCGGAGGACTCAATCAAATGGTATCTGGATAGTGGTTGTGCGAGGCACATGACTAGAAATCCAGAGCTGTTATCAGAACTGAATCCATATAAAGGACCCAGAATCGTCTTTGGTGACAACTCACACGATAACATTGTGGGTAAGGGTAAGCTTACCCATGGTAACCTTTCAGTTCATGATGTTCTTCTTGTTTATAACATGTGCTATAATCTTATTAGCAGAAGTCTTCTGTGTGACAGTGGTTACACAGTTAACTTTCAAAAGCACACATGCACAGTTCAGAATCCAAATGGTCTGACAGTATTAGTACGAAACAGATCGGGGAGTACCTACACTGTAAACTGGTCAGAGCATCTGGGGTGTGAGCAAATTTTCCTAGTAGCTGACTCTTCCAAGAGCTGGCGATGGCGCCAGAGAATGAACCATCTAAATTTCAAAACACTTGCCAATCTGAGTAAGCTTGATTTGGTTTCTGGTTTGCCCAAAATAAAATTTTCAAAAGACAATATTTGTTCAGCATGTCAGCTGGGAAAATATATTCGCTCTACTTTTAAAAAGAAAAGTGGCAATAGTTCTGCCCGAAGCTTGGAGCTTTTACATATGGATATTTTTTGTCCAATACCCGTAACCAGCTTAGGGGGAACAAGATACACCCTTGTTGTTGTTTATGATTTTTCAAAATTTATATGGGTGGTGTTTTTATAATCAAAGGATCAGACCGCTGACCAGCTAATAAAGCTTTTAAAACGATTGCAAAATTACAAATCTTGCAGTATCAACCGGATAAGGAGTGATAGAGGTACTGAGTTTTTAAATCAAAAACTTTCCTCCTATCTGGAAGATATTGGAATAAAACATGAGCTTTTAGCATCTAGAACTCCTCAGCAGAACGGGTTAGCTGAGAGGAGAAATCGTACTTTAAAATAAGCTGCTAGAACTATAATTGCTGATTCCAGCATTTCTCAGAAATTTTGGGCTGAAGCAGTTAACACAGCTTGCTACACTCAAAACAGATCGATGATTAACAAGAATCAAGGCGTTACCCCATATGAGATATGGAGTGGCAAGAAGCCTTACATTTCTTATTTCAGGGTGTTTGGATGCAGATGTTTTATTCATAACAATGACAAAAAGCATCTAATGCTTTTGATGCTAAATCTGATGCAGATTTATTCATTGGATACGCAGCCGTGAGCAAAGCTTATAGAGTGTTTAACAATCGAAGCTTGACGGTGGAAGAATCAACTCATGTTGAGTTCGATGAAACCAGTTTTCGATCAAATTCGGCTGCAAGATTAAATGACTTATGTACACGTCTGGAATCAACTAGCTTCGATGACTCGATTGATGAAGTGCCACAAATTGAATATTTAGCAGATAAACAACACGCACTGGACACACCAAACGGTGACATCTCAAATGCACAAACTGATCTGACAGGTAACATAGAAGTCATTGATTTGACTAATATTGACCAAGTGCAGGAACAGCTCGCAACCAGTGTGCCAGCTGCAGGTGATGAACCGACTAATGCACAAGATGATGCGCGAGCCGATTATACATCCATCAAGTGGTATCCAGACCAGCTTCAGATACACAAGCTATCAACCGAAATCATCATTTGGTATCTGATTCAAATGCCAAACAACATTCACATCAACTGGAATCAGTACCAGGTGATCAAGATGAAGACATACAGCCAGACATCCAAGCTGAATAGGGAGAAAATCCAATCGGATCTGACCTTCGATGGAATAAAAATCATCCACCTGAGCAGATCATAGGTAATGTAACTTATCCTATTCGCACACGAGGCTAGCTTATGCATGATATACATCCATCAAGTGGTATCCAGACCAGCTTACAGATACACAAGCTATCAACCGAAATCATCATTTGGTATCTGATTCAAATGCCAAACAACATTCACATCAACTGGAATCAGTACCAGGTGATCAAGATGAAGACATACAGCCAGACATCCAAGCTGAATAGGGAGAAAATCCAATCGGATCTGACCTTCGATGGAATAAAAATCATCCACCTGAGCAGATCATAGGTAATGTAACTTATCCTATTCGCACACGAGGCTAGCTTATGCATGAGTACTTCGATTCAGAATTCATATCTCATATAGAACCTAAGCTGATAGAAGAAGCCTTAGCAGACTCAAGCTGGATAGATGCTATGCAAGATGAACTTAGCCAATTTAAGAGAAACAATGTATGGCAGTTAGTTCCTCGACCTACTAATCATTCAGTGATAGGAACTAAATGGGTCTTTAGGAACAAACTGAATGATGATGGTGTTGTTATCAGAAACAAGGCTAGAGTAGTAGCTCAAGGTTTTAGACAACTTGAAGGAATAGACTTTGATGAAACCTTCGCTCCTGTAGCAAGATTATAGGCCATCCGCATGTTTCTTGCATATGTTGCATTCAAATACTTCAAATTATTTCATATGGATGTAAAGAGTGTCTTTCTAAATGGCATCTTGACTGAGGAAGTGTATGTCCTCCTGGCTTCGTAAATCATACATGTCCAGATCATGTTTATAAACTGGATAAGGCTCTATATGGGGAAACAAGCACCCAGAGTTTGTTATGAAACACTTTCAAAATTTCTTATTGATCATGATTTTATAATAGGCACAGTTGATAAGATCTTATTTAAATTTATGAAAATGATCATGTTCATTTGGTGAAAATATATGTTGATAATATTATTTTTGGGTCAACTAACCCCAAATTGTGCCAGAAGTTTTCTAAATTGATGCAGGAGAAATTCGAGATGAGCATGATGGGAGAGCTGACATTATTTCTATGCTTACAAGTAAGACAGCTTGAGAATGAAATATTCATAAATCAAGCTAAGTATACGAAGGAACTGTTGAAAAAGTTTGGAATGGAAAATAGTTCAGCAGCAGCTACCCCTATGAGTGCTTCAATCAAACTTGACAAAGATGAAGCTGGAACTGCAATTGAGGTATCTTTATATCATGGTATTATTGTCTCACTGCTTTACTTGACTGCTAGTAGACCAGACATCATGTTTGCTGTCTGTATGTGTGCTAGATTCCAAGATGAGCCTAAACATCTCATTATATTACAGTTAAAGAATCTTAAATGATCTTAAAGGAACTTTCAATATGGGTCTTGGTATCCCAAAGCTCAATCTCAACTATGTTACTATAATGCAGTATACTCAGGCTGTAGAATTGATACTCCAATCTCCAACTAATTGGTTATAATAATGCAGATTACTCAGGCTGTAGAATTGATAGGCGAAGCACAAGTGGTACTTGTCAATTTTGGGAGATCGACTGACTTCCTAGTGTAGTAAGAAGCAGACATCGATTGCTACAGCCACAGCTGAAGCAGATTATCTAGCAGCAGGACGCTGCTGTGCTCAGATCTTATGGATTCAATATCAGCTTAGAGATTACGGCATTTATGCTTTTGAAGATCCTATTTTCTATGACAATACCAGTGCAATAGCCATTACTCAGAAACATGTGCTGCATTCCAGAACAAAGCACATAGATATAAGGCACCACTTCATAAGAGATCACGTGCTTAAGAAAGACGTCCGACTGGAGTATGTGACAACAGATCAGCAAGTTGATGATAATTTCACAAAACCTATACCAGACGCTAATTTTTTGTATTTTCGAAATATGCTTGATCTCTTTGAATTGCCCTAATCTATTTTTGTGCGAGACATTGCAGGTTGTACAGCTTTAGTGAACTTCAGCTTTGGGACCTCAGTTCAGGGGAACGAAGGGGAACCTCAGTTTTGGTAAACTTCAGTTTTGGGAGAACCTCAGTTTTATGGGGAACAACAGATCATAGTTAATAAGTGCTGAGTCAGCTGAATACGTGTGATCTGAATCTATTCAGCTTACGTGTATATACAGCTGATACTTATATATGTGATCTGATCTGAAAGTACCCCAGCTTAAAAATTAAAAGATCGACGGTTGTGATTTGTTTAAAATGTTGGTTCACTTTCAATCTTAATCGTACGGCTTAAAATTCAAACGTATTTTCAAATTCTGATCGCACCATCAGATGATTGACACGTGTGATGTACGAAACGTCACATCTACAATGTTTATCGTACCGTTCATCTTCCTCTTTTACGTATTTTTAACTCTTTCTAACATTTACCTTGCAAAATACTCTCGCGCTTTCAGTGTTCTTTCTTTGCAGATTATCTCATTCCTCGACGTATTATTTTTCCTTCGATCTATCAACTGAAATGGCTTTTTCACTCATCCAGAATGCCCTGCAGATCAACTTTGACTCAGTTTTGAGTCTATCTGATGAAGGTATGGTCTCAATGTTCAAAGCCCCTTGAGTCATCCGGACTCCGTGGATTTTTGGGATGTTCAGCGGCTATCTATGAAAATATTTGGTGACAAAGGGAATACAGTGGTAAGCTCAGCTAAGGGGGTGTCAGTGAACATCTCGGAAGAACAGTTTGCTGGAATTTTTGACCTACCAACAGAAGGGCTGACGTCAGTGAATGATTTTCCTGCCAATCTGATCAACGAAGTGAGGAGAGCTTTCTATGAGAGTGGAGAACTGATCAAAGATTCTTGTATAAAGAAGGAGATGAAGGTAGAGTTTAGACTGTTGAACGATATACTGGCTACGGCTATTATAGCCAAGGCTGGTTCGTTAGATGCAGTAACCCAGGAAAGGTTTCTGCTTATGACGGCCATCCACTGTGGAATAGAGTGTTAGAGTAGGTGCCCAACTAGCCAACTTGTGGCGTGTGGGCTTTTGATGACTCTTTGTGTAAAATAATCTTTGTTTATGAAATTCACAATTTATATATGGAATTCTTTATCATCATTATTTTATAATATTAACATTCATGTTGGATAAAGACCTAGAATGCACCATAGTGTATATTAG
Organism: Dorcoceras hygrometricum; assembly: GCA_001598015.1. Taxonomy (NCBI): domain Eukaryota; kingdom Viridiplantae; phylum Streptophyta; class Magnoliopsida; order Lamiales; family Gesneriaceae; genus Dorcoceras; species Dorcoceras hygrometricum. The sequence goes on along the minus strand of KQ999915.1, from coordinate 34,885 downwards.
ATGTGATAGTGGATATGATTGCTATCATGAAACACATCTAATAGTCACTGTGTCAGGCCCCGTGCTAATTACTCAAGATAATAGCACAATTAAGCACATAATCACGGAAGCAAAAAATCGGGCTTAAAAATTTTCGAAATATAATTGGGCCTGAACTTAAAACATAATTAAAAATATTCATAATCAAAATACGAGTTGACTCAAACTCATACAAAACAGGTAACACAATTAACAATTCAAATACAGATCCCCAAAAATACAAAAGACACGGGGTGTCCCCCGGGTTCGATACTTAAATAAAATAACTGGGACTCATGGAAATGGGGATCGACCAGCTGAACCTCCACTATGTCCAGCTTGGTTACCTGAAGATCCTGCAAGTGGGTAACACAGACCCAAACAACACAAAGCAAGAAAAACAAATACGAGATCAAGCCTCAGTACGAATAGCTATCAAAATAGCTAATCATGCGACATGCTATAAGTCAATGCTATGAATGCATGAGGGCTATCAAGAATCGGATAGCTAGACCAGTGTATCAACTGGCAATCATATCAATCGAGCCTCTATACCACGCACAGCAAGTCAGCCGGTGGAAATCATCGGTCCATGATCTTCAGGACCCGTCAGCCCATCACAGCTCGGTGGTCTTCAGACACGACAAGTCAGTCGGTCACCACTCCGATGATAGCGTTGGACTTTTCAGGCACGACAAGTCAGTCGGCCAGTCACAACGTGGCTCTCAATTCAGGTCATCAATCAATCTGTCAGGCTCAATATGTATGCATGAATGCCAATCAATAATCAATATCAATGCATACCATTCAGTACGTGAGAACAAAATGAAATATTCAATCAATTCAGCAAACTGTTACACGTAAATTCACATAATCATATCAGCAATCATCATAACATCGCTTATAGCCAGGTTCACGCTCAAAGCTATTAAGGTCTGCTCAATTCGTAACTCAATCCTCAAAATTATACCTCACAGATTCCTCAATTGCACGGCAGGACTTCCTGGAATCTGGAATCCCGAAGCTTAAACCAGCAGGAGAACACACGAAACAGACTTCTCCAAAAAGCTTCGAACACCAGTAGCTTCACGCTTCCACTCCAACGCTAATTCAGGGCTTCAATTGGGTAGCAAACGAAGGAGCAACTCACAACGAATCCAGTGTCACCAAAATCACTCAAATCATCGGCGGAGAACGGCGGCTATGGACGGAATATAAGTCACGGTGAACAGTCTCTAAAAATTTCTAAGTGTCGATCAACCCTTCTATATATATATCTCTAAATCCACCAGCTGCTGCTCCTCTAATTCAGTCGTTGAGAAATGCTACGGTAGAAATCTTATAACAGTAACCAGCTTTTTCTTTCAACAAAACCAGTCGCAACAACCAATCGTTGTATTCTCAAAAGAACATCAAAACGAAACCGTTCCAACTAACTCAAACGACATCGCAAAGCTTCACCAGCTGACAACAGATATCTCTTGTGAAGCAACCAAAACCTGGTAACAGATCTCTTCAAAAACCCATCAGCGCCTGATCTCGCGAAATTACACAAAACGACGATGCGTCAACTAAAGTTACGTAAGCATTTCTGCCAACAGCTGGTCACCCAGCCGCAACGCATTCCTCACAACTATTCTCTCGTGATTGTTACCAGATGCAACACTCAAAACGCAGCGTTTCAACTTATCAAAACGACGTCGCACAGCATACGTCATCCTATCTATCGACAGATATCTCACGACTGGTTCCTCAAACCATCGACTGGTCGCTCCTTCTAAATCAACTACTGCCAGCAGATAACAACGCGTCACGCCTACGTCATCTCTACTGATTCAAAACCCACCAGCTGAGAGCTACAGTAACGTTGACTCGTGTTGACTTCTGCTACAAGAACTTGCTGCTGACAGACTTTACCAAAATTCGCTACGTCTCCTTATAATACTAACGCTACGTCTGATTTCTAATACTTAGAAAATTTCAACAACGCAAAATCCTCAAAATTCACGTGGCTAATCCCAAATCAACAAAATTAACCACAAATCCAAATCTGATTCCTCACATTCTCCCCACCTTAAGAGATTTCGTCCCCGAAATCAAGGCAAACTCAGGGAAAATCAATCAAACAATCAGAATATGAAATAGAAATTCATCTAATTCAAACCCAAGAGTTCAAGATAACTGGGCAATCAACAAACAACAACTAGGGAAAAACATAACCAGAAACCGAAATCTAATACAATATCTATTCGAACAGATGCGGCCACTCGCGTTGCATCTTCTATTCCGGTTCCGAAGTTGCTTCTTCTTTGCCATGCTTGCTCCATTGGACCATCACCAACGGAACTACTTTGTTCCTCAGCTGCTTCTCCTTCCTATCCAGAATCGGAACTGGATATTCAACATAGTTTAAGGCAGAATCCAGCTCAACTTCATCGGTTCTCAAAACATGGGACGGATCTGGCTCGTATTTCCTCAACATCGACACATGAAAGACATCATGCATCGCTGCCAACTCATCAGGCAGTCTCAATCGATAAGCCAACTGTCCAATCCGCTCGATAATCTCAAAGGGACCAATGTATCTAGGAGCTAATTTGCCTTTGAATCGAAAGCGCATCACGCTCTTGAAAGGAGAAACTTTGAGAAATACCCGATCGCCAACCTCAAATTCTAACGGTCGACGCCTTCGGTTAGCATAGCTAGTGAATCTATCTTGTGCAGCCTTCATTCTACTCCGAATCAAATCAATCTGATCTTTCATATGCTGCACAAACTCCGGGGTAGAAAGCTGTCTCTCACCAACTTCTTCCCAACAGATCGGAGATCTGCACTTACGACCATACAACGCGGTTAGCATAGCTAGTAATCTATCTGTGCAGCCTTATTCTACTCCGAATCAAATCAATCTGATCTTTCATATGCTGCACAAACTCCGGGGTAGAAAGCTGTCTCTCACCAACTTCTTCCCAACAGATCGGAGATCTGCACTTACGACCATACAACGCCTCAAATGGAGCCATTCCGAAAGTCACTTGGTAACTGTTGTTATACGAAAACTCAACCAAGGATAGCGAATCCTGCCAACCACCACTGAAATCCATCACTACTGCACGCAGCATATCCTCTAAAGTCTGAATAGTCCGCTCAGACTGACCATCTGTCTGTGGGTGATAGGCTTTACTCATAGCCAATCTCGAACCCATCGCTTCTTGCAGGCTCTTCCAAAATCGGGAAGTAAATCTTGGATCTCTATCGGATACTATCGAAACAGGAACTCCATGCAATCTAACCACATGGTCGATATACAGCTTCGCCATTTTATTCATGGAACACCTCACATCATAGGGAATGAAATGGGCTAACTTCGAAAGTCTTTCAATCACCACCCAAATTGCATCGCATCCCCTACTCGACCGAGGTAAATGAGTCACAAAATCCATGGCGATGTGCTCACAATTCCATTGGGGCACCTCCAAACTCTGTAGCAATCCACCAGGTCTCATTCTCTAGCAACTAAACTAGAAATGTCGCTCTTCATGCCTTCCCACCAACAGTGAGATTTCAAGGCATGGTACATCTTTCTCTCGCCCGGATGCACATTGTACTGACTACAATGCGCTTCAGTCATCATGGCCTCTTTCAAATCGATCAAGTTCGGAACCACCAATATTCCTCGAAATCTCAAACACCCATCAAAAGAAACAGATAAATCATCAGACTGACCACTTCGGGATTTAATCTTCAACTCATGAACATAAGAATCAGCCCTCTGCGCCTCTCTGATGTCACTCACAATCTGTGGTTCTACTTGAATCGAAGAAACCATAAAGTACTGATCATCCGGCTGGAATCACCAACCAGAAGTACTCAACTGCTCGTAGACTTTAGAGACACTCAAAGACGAAAGCATCGCAGGCTGGGTCTTCCTACTCAATGCATCGGCAATTGAGTTCATCCGCCCAGGCTGATACTGAATCTCACAGTTAAAGTCCTTGAGCAATTTCATCCATCGTCGCTGCCTCATATTAAAATCAGACTGCGTGAAGATATATTTCAGGATCTTGTGGTCGGTGTACACCACAAATTATTCACCATACAAATAATGCCGCCTAATCTTCACGGAAAACACTATCGCAGCCAACTCCAAATCATGAACATGGTACATCGTCTCGTGAGGCTTCAACTGTCGAGATGCATAGGCAATCACGTACCCGTTCTGCATCAAAACACATCCCAAACCATTGAGAGAAGCGTCGGAGCACACAAAAAATCCTCCGGATCCAGACGGTAGAGCCAAAGAGGAGCAGTGGTCAACCTCTCCTTCAACGTCTGAAAACTGTACTCGCACTCATCAGTCCAAACAAACTTCCGATCTTTCTGTGTCAACTGAGTCAATGGCCTGGCTATAGAAGAGAATTTCTCGATAAAACGCCTATAATAGCCAGCCAATCCCAAGAAGCTGCGGATCTCGGAAACGTTCCCAGGTCTCTCCCAGTTAAGAATTGCTTCAACCTTACTCGAATCTACCGAAATCCCTTGTGCCGAAATCACATGACCCAAAAGATAATCCGATCTAGCCAAAATTCACACTTGCTGAACTTGGCGTACAATTGCGAGTCTCTCAATCTCTGCACCACCAGTCTCAAATGCTCCTTATGCTCTCTCAAGCTCCTTGAGTACACCAGGATGTCATCTATGAAGACGATCACGAATCGATCAATATACTCGCTGAAGACGTGATTCATCAAATCCATGAAAACAGCTGGGGCATTCGTCAACCCAAACGGCATGACTAGAAACTCAAAATGCCCATAACGAGTCCGAAAAGCCATCTTCGCCACGTCAACGTCTCTAATCCGCAACTGGTGATAACCAGAGCGCAAATCAATCTTCGAGTAAACGACCGATCCTTGCAACTGATCGAAAGTCATCAATCCTCGTCAAAGGATACTTGTTCTTCACCGTCGCTTTGTTCAACTGTCGGAAGTCCACACACATCAGCATAGACCCATCTTTCTTCTTCACGAAAAGAATCGGAGCTCCTCAAGGCGACATACTCGGTCTGATGAAGCCTTTTTCCAAGAGATCTCTCAACTGATCCTTGAGTTCTTTCAATTCTGCTGGCGCCAACCGATAAGGAGCTCTAGAAATCGGGGCAGTATCGGGCACCAACTCAATGCTGAAATCGATCTCACGTCTCGGAGGGAATCCAGGAATCTCATCTGGAAACACGTCGGGAAAATCGCGGACGATCGGAATATCGCTCAACTCCAACCGCGACTCTTGAGAAACGTCAAGCGCATAAATCATAAATCCCACATTACCTAGCGATAGCAGGCTAAACATCTCCATAGCGGACACCAGTGAAATCTTCGAGCGTGAATCAGCACCGTAGAACTCCCACTTCTCACCCGAGTCAGGGCGAAATCTCACCACACCATGAAAACAATCGACCGTAGCCTTATAGCTAGACAACACATCCATCCCCAAGATGCAATCAAAATCTCTCATTCCCAAAACAATCAGATTGGAAAGCAAAACGTGCTCATCAAATCGAAGCACACAATCCAACACTACTTCGCGGGACCACAGATTTACACCAGCAGGGGTAGACACGGAAACAACATCACACAATGGGGAAGAACTCAACCCATTCTCACAAACAAACAACTCAGAAATAAAAGAGTGTGATGCACCAGTGTCAAATAGAACTCTCACAGGATAATCAAAAATAAATCATGTACCTGCGATCATCATACCAGGCGCCTCCTCAGCCTGCTCTCTAGTCAATGCATTCGCCTGAGCCTGCTGCGGAATCTGGAACGGAGGTCTCGAAGGTGCTCCAAATCTAGAAGGCTCACGGGGTTGGAATCCAGATCTCTGGGTAGAGGCAGGAAACTGCGGTATCTGAGATGAACCACCAACTAATCCCTGCTGCGAAGGAATCGAAGACTGACCCCTCAACAGAGGACACAATCTAAGGAAGTGTCCTGGCTGTCCACAGTTACGGCAGGACCCCTGAACTCCACGAAACTGCGAAGTCGGATGCCTTCCTCCGCACTGTCCACAAGACATGCCACTAGAACCGCTGCCAGAACCATAACTCACGGAACTAGAGGAACTCGAATCCGCCTTCTTCTTGAACGGTTTCCCTCGAGGTCGAAATCTCTGGCGGTTTGACTGCTGCTGCTGCTTTGACCCCTGAGGAGAATAGAAAGATTGCGACGCATCCTGAACAGGCTGATAGGTGCGTCCAGTAGTCGGCTGAATCAAAGCCTCAACCTCCATCAAACTCTCCTCAATATCCACTGCTCGGTTCACCGCATCAATATAGGTCGCAGGCGAACCAGACAAAACCATCCGGTACAAATCAGGCCTCAAGCCTTTCAAAAACTTGTTCCTCTTCGTCCTCTCTTGGTTGGCAATGTGTGGCACATAGACCAAAAGCGCAGAAAACTGTCGGGCATACTCAGCCACTCGTATGCTGCCCTGCCTCAGATTATCGAACTCTCGCTCCCGGCTGTTATAGAAGGACTTCGGGGTATACTCCTGTCGAACGGCCTCGCAGAAGCCCTCCCAAGTGATCACAGGCCCACTATCACGAAGGATACAGGAAGTACCTCTCCACCAGCGCTGTGCATTGTCTCTCAGCTGCAACACCACCAATTTCAGTCTCTTCTCAGGAGCGTACTCTGGTATCGAACAATTCCTCCATTTGAGCTAACCAAGCCTCAGCCCTCGCACCACCCTTTGCTGCAGAAAACGTCGAAGGGTTCGTCCGTTGAAACCTAGCTAAGACCAACTCCATCCCGCCTATCTGTCTAGTAACATCCTCAACCTGATGAACATCATCATCACTATCTGCCCTAGACTCCTCCTCAGTACGTCTAGTCGTCCTACCTCTTCCTCTTCTCGACGGCATCTAAACAAGTCTAGAGGTAAGATCTCACAGCAGATAGATATCATATAGACAGATAAAAGATCACATAAGTCACAGAGTCAATCAAAATCAAATCAAAACTCTGTGCCTAGACTCGAGTGAGATCAAAGGAAATCGAGCTTATCCCAGTTTAAGCTCTGATACCAAAACTGAGAACCTCTTAAGTAAGGTGTCGATGTAGGTCGCTTGAGTGAGTCCGATCATCCTTTTTGATCTATCCCTTTAGATCTGAATTCCAAGAACATATGACGCTTTACCCAGGTCCTTCATCGAAAATATGCCAGATAACCATATTTTAGTTGATTGCAACATTCCTACATCATTCCCAATGAGTAGAATGTCATCAACATAAAGTACCAGGAATGTCACAGCATCCTTGACTACCTTCTTGTACATGCACGACTCCTCAGGATTCTTGATGAACTTAAATTCTTTAATTGTTTCATCGAATCTCAAATTCCAACTTCTTGATGCTTTCTTGAGACCGTAGATCGATCTCTGAAGTTTGCATACTTTATGCTCACTTTCTACAGATGTGAAGCCCTCAGGCTGTGTCATAAAGATATCTTCCTTAATGTTTCCATTAAGGAACGTAGTCCTCACATCCATTTGCCATATCTCATAGTCGTACCATGCAGCTATGGAAAGCAAGATTCTAATTGACTTGAACATTGCGACTGGTGAAAAAGTTTCATCATAGTCAACACCTTGTCTTTGAATGTAACCTTTTGCAACCAATCGTATTTTGTAGGTCAGTACCTTACCATCAGGCCCAAGCTTTCTCTTGTATATCCACTTACACCCAATAGGAACAATTCCTTCAGGAGGATTTACAAGAGTCCAGACTTGGTTCGAATGCATTGCTTCAAGCCATAAATCAGAATTAACATCTAAAATTTCTTCCTTGAAGGTTCTTGGATCACATCCAATATTTGGATCACTTGGATCCTCTTCAAGTAGTAAACCATATCTTTCAGGAGCCCTAGGAGCCCTTTCGACCTCCTAGGTTCGTGCACCTTATGGACCGGTTCTTGAAATGTGGGAGGTTCACTGGGTACTTCAGTTGGCTCTCGAATTTCTTCGAGTTCTACTATTTTGCCTTTTCTATCTAGCAGAAATTCCTTCTCAAGGAAGGTGGCATTCCTAGAAACAAACACTTTTATTTCATTAGGATAGTAGAAATAGTATCCAATTGAATTATTTGGATACCCGATGAAGTAGCATAAGTTGGATCTATTATCCAGCTTATCTCCCACTGTCTGCTTCACGTAAGCAGAACATCCCCAAATCCTCAAGTACGAGTACTTAGGAGGTTTTCTCATCCAATCTCATATGGAGTTTTATTCACTGCCTTGGTGTGAACATTGTTCAACAACATTAACGTCGTTTCGAGCGCATATCCCCAAAACGAGGCAGAAAGTTCAGTAAAGTTCATCATAGATCGAACCATGTCCATCAGAGTTCGATTACGACGCTCCGCTACACCATTGAGTTATGGTGTGGGCGGAGGGGTCCACTGAGAGAGAATCCCATTCTCTTTCAGATAATCTTGAAACTCGGCACTTAAGTATTCTCCACCTCGATCAGATCTAAGTGCTTTAATACTTTTACTCAATTGATTTTCTACTTCAGCCTTGAACTCTTTGAACTTTTCAAAGGATTCAGACTTCTGCTTCATTAAGTACAAGTACCCATACCTAGAGTAATCATCGGTAAAGGTGATGAATTAGGTGTATCCGAAGTTAGTACTAATGCTAAGTGGGCCGCACACATCAGTGTGGATCAAGTCCAATAGACCTTGAGCACGTTCAGGCTTGCCCTTGAAGGGAAACTTGGTCATTTTACCTTTTAAACATGATTCACAAGTAGCAAAAGAATCGATGTCCGACATTTCAAACATGCCATCTCCCACTAGCTTGTGCATCCTTTTAAAGAAATGTGACCTAGCCTAGCGTGCCAATGTTCGGCCGGGTTTTGCGTTCAGGCTTGCCCTTGAAGGGAAACTTGGTCATTTTACCTTTTAAACATGATTCACAAGTAGCAAAAGAATCGATGTCCGACATTTCAAACATGCCATCTCCCACTAGCTTGTGCATCCTTTTAAAGAAATGTGACCTAGCCTAGCGTGCCAATGTTCGGCCGGGTTTTGATTATCGTTTTTCCTTTTAATCGTTGTTGTGTGTGTTTCTACATCGCGAGTTGGAACTTCTTTTAATTTTCAGTTGTATAGATCGTTTTCGCGTTCCCCAATTCCAATTAAACATTCATTCTTATAAATATTGCAAATCTAATTAGCAAAATGACAAGAATATCCACCACTATCAAGCATAGAAATGGAAACAATATTCTTTATCAATTCGAGAACATATAAAACATATTTCAATAACAACTTATAATTGAAGAAAGAAATAAATATACATCTCCTATTGCTTCGGCAGCAACCCTTGCTCCGTTACCAAGCCTCAAGTGGGTCTCACCCTCCCTAAGACGTCGACTTCTTGTCATTACCCGCAAGTCATTGCAGATATGAGATCCACATCCGGTATCATGTACCCAAGAAGTAGAATTAAGAGACATGTTTATTTCAATGTAGAATATACATTTTGCAGTTCGCAACTGCTTTAGGTAATCTTGACATTTCCTCCTCCAATGCCCAGGCTTGTGGCAGTGGAGGCAAACGTCCTCAGTTATGTCGGGCTTGGAAGCCTTTGCTTTTGACTTCTTGTTGGGCTTGTCCCCTTTCGTCGGGATAGAACGCTTCTTACCATGGCGTTTGGGTCCTTTTTTCGTGGAGGAAGAAGAGCCCAATAGGAGGACGGGCTTGTCCTTCTTTATGGTTCCCTCAAACACTACAAGCATGTTCACCAACTCCTCAAGAGTGGCGTCCAACTTGTTCATGTTAAAGTTGATCACAAAGTGGTCGAATGCAGCAGGGAGTGAGAGGAGAATCAAATCCACAGACATCTCATGTGGAAGTACGAACTCAAGGCTCACAAACTTGTTCATGTTAAAGTTGACCACAAAGGGGTCGAATGCAGCAGAGAGTGAGAGGAGAATCAAATCCACAGACATCTCATGTGGAAGTACGAGCTCAAGGCTCACCAACTTTTCAACGAGCCCAATCATGCGGACCCCATTCTCGCGGACCGAAGTCTCCTCGCACATGCGGCCACTCATGAGCTCATTGACAGTAGTAAACCTCTCCACCCGAGAGTTCTCCCCATACAGCTCTTTGAGGTGCAAGTGTATGTCACCAGCATACTCAGCATCCTCAAATCGCCGCTGTAGTTCGTTGGACATAGAAGCCAACATGTAGCACTTAGCCTTGAGATCATGGTCCCACCATTTCTGAAGTCTCGTAAGCTCTTCAGGATTTACATCAGCGGGGGCTTCCTTCGGAGGGGTTTTCTCTAGCGTGTAGAGTAGCTTCTTCGAAGCCAAGACAATCTTGAGATTGCGGAACCAATCCAGGTAGTTAGCGCCAGTTAACTTGTTGCTATCCAGTATAGCAGCGGATGTATTTTTTATCGAAGAAATTTTAAGCAGTATATATCCTAAGATAAAATAGACATCAATTACTAACAATTTATAGAAATTAACTAAGACATAAAACATGGTCATTTTATTTTATTAATGACCCTTCAACTATTTTTACGATTTCACCATCCTCTAATGAAATCGGGAAAACCAGTTTCCTTAGCGGGTACACGGAGACCAGTCGAAAATCAAAGACCTGAATAATATTAGCCAACCATGACTTCCAAAGGTAGAGCCCAATTGCACCATGTGCAACCTCCATGTATTTACCTCACGTCCAGTAAGGGCCCAATAATATGACGTCGATTACTATCACGTGTCAAGATGACCCATCAATGTTGAGTCGCGATGGTCGGTTCCTTTGATGTCCCTAATAATACGATCCAATTTAAAGGGAGTTCCAACCAATTCACAGCAAGTGTCAATAGAGTGTACAACGTTCTGGCAACATAACCTCCTCAATAATATGAGTCGGGCCATGTATACGGGTAGCATCGTCGCATACCCCATTATTGATAGAAGGTAGAAAATTTTAAATAATATTTAAATTCCCTAGACTAATGATCTCGTTCAATAATCTTTTTTTTTTATGATCAATTTAGAATCCAGTGATTAGCATTTTGCAAGAGTACTTCCAGGTAGTTGGAGGGGCTAAGGCCCACTTAAAAACCAACTTCCTTAGACAAAACAACGTTCTTCAGGGAGACTTAGCCGGTACAAATCATTTTTAAGCCAGTCTATAAAGGACTTCCTTAGATCATGTTTTATCACTTTATTCATAATTATCAATAAACTAAGATCTTTCAATTTTAATCATGAACCTTTATTCTTGATATTAATTTTAAATCATATTTAAAATGAGGGATTTGTATTTTTGGAAATTTAGATCTCATATTTTAAATCAGATTTAAAACATCATGCGAATTCAAAATCATATATCAAATCAAGATAATCATGCAATTTAATCATGTTTGACATATATAGATAATCAAATCAAATTTGATATGATTTAACAAAATCCTATTTTAAGCATAAATCACATTTCATAAATAAAATCACATTTTGTTAGTTTTAATTGCATCAAAACAATTATTTTTCAATCTAATGTTAATTAATGGAAAAAGGGCAATTTTCAAAATTTCAATTTTCACAAATATTAATTTTGAAAAATAATTTTGGACTCAAAACCTTGATTTTAAAATCAGAACAGACCTGTCCGGACTCGAAAATTTAAAATTTTCGGGCTGCCCGATCAAGGTGCCCGCGGGCAACAGTGGTGCCGCATGGGCACCGCACATGTTCCCTGTAGCATGCACCATCGAGTGCCGCACAGGTGCGCACGGGTGCGCATGACACGCCCGTCCGTGTTCGGCAGCAAGTCCCGCACACGTCGCGCGTGGCTGCCGAGGGCTGTCGAAACAAGCCAAGCAAGGGGTTCCCGAAACGTCCCGCAAGCACGCTGCCGAGACCTGTCGAGACACGCTGCTGAGACCTGCCGAGACCTATCTAGACACGCTGCCGAGACCTACCAAGACATCCCGATAGACCTCTCGAGATACGCTGTGCGCATCGCGGCGCGCATCCCGCTGTGATCCCTGTGCAACGTGTGCACGTGGCTGCCGAGAGTCATGCGACAGATGTGCGGTGGGCGTGCGGCGGCGTTGAGGCGGTTCTCCGGCGAAGAAATTTTTATTTTATTTTATTTTAAAAACAGTGTCCTTTTGATGCAATTCCAGAACATTTCTTGAATTACAGATCCGAACCTTGGCTCTGATACCACTGTTGGCGCCCGGCGCCGGATCCGGATCGCGCTCCCAGGGCAAAGGGGAAGTTTCAAAATTTTGTGCCGGAGGTTGCTAATACAAGAGTAGTTTTAGAAATATAAACATTTTAAAACACAAACATTATACAACAGGTTTTTAGATTGTTACTTGTCTGGCGACTATGCGCCTGGCTCCGACTATTTCACCAATGGAAATAGCACTTCTTTGGTTGCTCCTAATCGGTCCACGACCGGTTTTCCAATTCCTTCGTTGGAGTGCACTAGAACCCAAACGAATATTTCACGAGCAGAATCTTTTTACCGGGACGATCGCAGCGAAGTGCGACGACGAAGGCGCAACGGGAGGAGGGAGAGAAGGAGAGGGGAGTATGCTGAAAAACTTTTCAGTGTGGTGTGTTTCAAATGAATATCCTAGAGCCCTTATTTATAGATTTTCAATGGGCTTAAACCAGGTTAATGGGATTGGGTCGGCCCCAGACCCAGGGGAACATTGGTTTAAAATCCATCGTTGTGGCTTCATCATAATCTGTGACCCTCAATGGTTCAGGGATACAGCTAGCCGTGGGATCACAACTCATTGTGAATCAGAACATATTTTCTGATCTACCTATGGGACCATGGTAAAGCGCCTATCAACATCACCCCATGATCCCCTAGTTATCACTGATAGTGCCTGCAAGAACCAGTCCGTCATGGTTAGCGTATAGTACGGTCCTTTCATCACATATATCCCGATCGAATCAACGACCATTGGTAAATCGAGAGTTTTTAGAGATTAGATAGCCATGCATACATCTTGGAGATCAGAATAGCGACATCGCGAGTGCTACTAAACTCATTTACACTAAAGCACAAGAGCACTCTGGCCAGAGATTTGTCACACTATTATATCCTCAGATAGCATATGATATCCCCGCACTAGGGTGAGCGGTGAATCCTCGACAACAAAGCATCGACTCCCACATGCTTCGTGACCTCACCCAATCTCGACACCTGATGAACCTCACGGAGTTGGTAAACGAGTCAAAGTGAGGAGACTAATCATAAAGAGTGTCAACGATGTTTCGAGTAGGAAGGACTAATTCATAAAACCAAGACCTCGGACTCTCAACTCGACAAATGGTTACCACTTGGAGAATCTGAACGAGGGTAGTTCGATAATTTGTCAGGCAAACCATCCATCTGCATGCTCAGAACATCACAATGTTCCCTACCAATGAAACGTGGTACTTCACATCGCAGATGTTAGTCTCAAACTCGGGCGATCTTATCCTCATTTTGACGGTCCAATCGACTAGGAACAGGTTTAGAATACACAATAACTATTAGATGTGTTTCATGATAGCCATCATATCCACTATCACATCTAACCTACACTATGGTGCATTCTAGGTCTTTGTCCAACACAATTGTTAACATTATAATAAAAACGATGATAAAGAATGCCATATAAAATGCGAATATCATAAACAAAGATTGTTTTACACAAAGAGTCATCAAAAGCCCACACGCCACAAGTTGGCTAGTTGGGCACCTACTCTAACATCTACATCATCCAGCTGCACTCTAGCACAATAAACACCAGATTTGGTATCTCAAAACAGTACACAGGATACCCAGCAGTAACAGATCTCAACGTAAGCAGTAGAAACAGCTCTTCGCTATATAGATCATCCCTTGACCCACTCACACGTGTCATACAGCTGGTTCCTAAACGGATATCACTAAACGGCATCGCATAGCAACCCAGATCTGGATGACCAGATCTCACACATTCAGATCTTACATCAGCTGGTACCTATGAACCGTACCGGTTTACAGTAAACCCTCGAACCAGGCCGGTCTACACTAAACTCTTAAATCGGGCTGATCTGCACAGTACTAAAATATTTCTCTCTTCGAAGCTGATTTCCTCCAAACGACGTCGCTTCAGTACTCGCTTCGAATATTTAACTTAACGTACCCAAAATGGCTTGCGACAACAATTATTAAGCACCCAACCAGCCAGATCTTACCGTTCTACGAAAACTAACCCAAATCTGGTTTACGCACAGACCAACTTACGTTCACTAAGTATACCATTGATAGGATCAATGTGGCACGAAAACAGGCCTAGGAGTTCAGAAGAGGGGGAATTGAATGAACTCCTTTTTAAATTTTTCGAAACCGTTTAAAACTATTTTTACAAGCACCGCTTAACTTATGTCCGAGTTACCAGACTTAAGGTATCTCAGTTTAAATGGCTGATTTATCGGTTAACAAAAATTGTGCGGAAAGAAACCGATTAATCGGTGAACAGTATAAACAATAAATAATGCGTAATGTAAAGAGTTAAGGGACAAGAAATTTGTTTCTGGAAGTTCGGTTATGAATATCCTACGTCTCCCCTTCTTCCTTTTCAGGAAGGATTCACTAGAAGCTTTGATGAATACAGTCCTTCTGCACACACCCGATCACCGAGCCTCGCTCAAGATGAACTCCTAGCCACACCACACACAAAGCAAACGCAGCTGCTGAATACAAGTAATGAATAATATGTTTTTCGAACTGCTTCACAAATCCAGTTCGTTACAGACTCAATAGAATATGACAGTGAATACAAGATTTTGAGACTGTAATTTTCTGATTTCTAAACATAGAAACTCGATTCAACAAGGGTGAACCAGAGGATGACTCGAAGGTTCATCTATGAATGCTTGAATGAAGATTCTTCGAGTTGTGAGAGCTTCGAGAGATGGCTTCAAAATGCAATTAGCTCTAGAATTCTTGAGACTCAAAAACAGCAGAGTGACGGCAAGAGAATGATAGCCAAGATTGTTCTTCAATTCAAAGTCTGGTTATTTATACACTTCGCTCAACGGTCATTGAATTTCTCCAAAGGAAATAAAATCTCCTTTTTTGAATCTCTGTAATTCTACGCCGTCAATCCTGCTCCACTACATGGTAAATATGCACATCGTCAGATCTAATTTGTCGATTTCCATTTCTGTGCAAACACCGAATAACGTCCTATGAAAATATGTACTATTTATTCAAAATAATACCGACATTGTCTCCTTAATTCCAGGCAATTGTACGATCATGTTGATCTTTTCCAATTTGAGTAATCGATCGTATTTGAATTACTTTGTTGCTTGCGCCTGAAATTCCTTCATCGTTGTTTATGATGTTGCGTCTGGAATATATTTGAAAGTATGCAACTGCTGATTGCCTTAACATGTGCGTTATTCCAATGACTGAATTCTCGTATAACCCAACGATTGATTCCTAGCGCTAAGCCAAACGCTGTCGTTTTAACTTATTAAAACGACTTAGTTTTGCTATTCGCTATCACCAGGTACCAACGACTGATTATAAGACCACTGTATACAACGTCTGAATACCCAACGTCTGAAAGTCTGCGTCTGATATCAATACAACGACTGAATCTTCACTGTAGCTAACGACTGTATATGCAAATTACTGTAGTTAGCGTCTGAATAACTGATCCACTGTAGCTTGCGACTGATTATGATTCTCACTGTAGCTTGCGACTGATTATACTTTTCACTGTTGCTTGCGAATGGATAACTGATCCACTGTAGCTTGCGTCTGAATATATAAACTCAACGTCTGAATCAATATTCCCTATGTGAATATCTAACGACTGGTTATACACTTCACTGTAGCTAACGACTGATTCTGCGAATCACTGTAGCCGTCGTCTGAATTTCCTGTCGACTGAATACTCAACTACTGTTATCGACGTCTGAATGTCTAGATTTATCTTATCTTATTTTGTTATCACCAAAACTATAAATTTTATCCTAACAATTTTCCCCTTTTTGGTGATGACAAAACTTAGCAGCCGAGATATAAATGAGCAAAAGACATAAAATTGCACACGGACTGCTGAAAACTTGCATTAATTGGAAAATTGTACATGAGATTTGTACAAAAGATCAACAATAATTCTCTCCTAACCAATCCTCAAAGATCTACCGAAACTATCTTCTCCTCTTGTAAGATCCACTCCTATTCCTTCTGTCAGGCCTCGTGCTCATATCAGAGTAAAAACACACAAACAAATGCGGAAGCTATCAAAAAGCGGGTAAAATTTTCGCTTTTGGCCTGACGGTTTATCACGATACTCACGAATATATACCAGTTTATAAAAACAACTAAACGCCGGCTATCAGCCAACAACAACAGTATAGCATAACAACAACAACAACATGTATCAGACTCCAACAATAAAATACAACGACAAAGCGCAGGGCATCCCCTGACTAACTGTACTGATACATATAAATATGCTATACGCTACTGGGATACTCAAACCACCTCCTGGGGCACCTCCAGCTGGGTTAAAACCACGACCAGCTGTAAAACCTGGGTTCCCTGAAAACACACAAGCAAGGAAACAACCAAGCCCCAGAGGGACATGGGGTCAAACCCCGAGTACGGAGAGCAACTGAAATAGCTAAAGAAAATGCTAAGATAAAATGCAGATGCAATGCATGAGACACCAAATAACAACTGAAGGCTACAACCAAAGAGGGAGCCAAGGAACTCAAACATAGCTCCACGGAATTTGCAACAAACGGTGGCCACTGGTGTATGTTCAAAGTGTGGTAATGAGCCACTCGCCTTGACACTACATGTTAGGTGTTAGATTAGATGCCCAACTAGCCAACTTGTGGCGTGTGGGTTCATAGACTCTTGTATGAAACAATCTTTATATATGATATTCGCATTTATTTATATGGCATTCTTTACTTTCATTGTGTTGTATGATGATTAACAATTGCGTTGAGTAAAGACCTAGAATACACTAAAGTGTATGTTAGATGTGATAGTGGGTATGACGGCTATCATGAAACACATCAAATAGTCACTGTGTATCGCATGGTGGCTAACAGATCCCAGCAGGGAGATGAGAGTGCGGTATCGCCGCTCGCCCTCGCATCCTGGTAAGAAAACAACAGCACAACACACAAGGTACAAACGGCCGAGATACAATACAAGGAATCTGAAATGCAAGTGAATAAATGCGTGTATGCAAACAATCGAGAGCAGCTAGCATAACACAATGAAACAGCTATCAACATAGCATTCATATCCACCGAAACAATCCCAGCAACCTCACATTAAATCTCATTCCAATTCCAAGCTACATCAAGCTCAAATCCGTACCTCAATACTGCGCAACAATTACAACAAGCAAAGGTCTTAGAAATCTGATTCTAACCTGCTAAACATACGCAAGATCTCAGGCATTAATCAAAAGCTCACGGCCAACAACAAAACTCACGGCTGGAAACTATACACTTAAAACAAGTAACTATCTCACCCATACAACTACATAAGGAGCTTAAAACAAGGCTAGGAACAAGATCTCATCACATTATCGAGAGGCTACATGTACGCACAACACACGGCCGAAAGACAGTAGCTTCGTGCTTTTGTTCCAGCCAACGACAGCCTCCTAAATCGGTATAGAGTGAAAGAGCTTCTCGAGAGGAGTCCAACGCTACCTCAAACGTGAAAAATGGTGGCGGAAACGATGGGAATCGCCGTATAAAATCAACTGTGAACAGTACTAGGGTTCGAAGAACAGTGGTCGACAATCGGGAGAAAATTTACTAAGTATGGAATCTGGTGACATAAAACGAAACCAAGCCTTGCTTCTTATATAAACGCAAGAAATCTGGTTAACTAAGCACCGACAGAATCAGATCCCACAACCATACAACGCATGCGCTAAAACCACGGTGAAATCTGATTTCTACAACCCAAAGATGCTGAAAGCTGGAAATACGCTAACATTAAAACGAGGCTACACACTACGGTGAAATCTGGAAAGCTAAACACAACGCTCGCTACGAAACCGCGGTGAAATCTGGATAACAAACCAACGCTGGTAATAGCGCTAATGCTAAAACGACGTCGCACAGCGCCACGGATGAAATCTGAATGCTAGCGCTAAAGCTGGACGCTGATTACTCAAACGCTAACTCCCAAAACAGTTCTCTCCCTCAAGCGTTCACCAAAACGACACCGTTGCAACTTATCTAAATGACATCGTTTTAGCCCTCAACTCAAAACACGCGGCCAGATCTCTAAATCAGATCCTAGCGCTAACGCAATACCAGATCTCTCCTAAACGACGACGTACTAGCGTCTACGATAAAAACGCTCCGCGCACAGATCTCATCTACAGTACGCAACGTCCAGATCTCACGAAACGATAGCGTTTAAACCTTGCGTTAAAAACTACACGCTGCGACCAGATTTCTCAAGAAATCCGAACAGATCTCACAACAATCAGATCTCACCAAAATTCAGATTTCTCACTCGAAAACTCGAAAATTCCAAAATTTCAGAATTGCTTAAAATGTTAAATCTGACCCGAAAATGCAAACGAAACATTCAAACAGAGATCTGAATCACCGGAAATCTCTAAACCGATTAATTCCAGCCAAATCAATCTTTTCAATTTCAGGTCTCACATTTCTCCCCCACTAAAAAGGATTTCGTCCTCGAAATCAAACAACAACTCTGAAATCACAACACAGCAGCAAAAATACAAAACAGGAACTCGCCTAACACATGGCCAAGAGTTCAAGATAACAGAGCAAACAATTAACAACAATTAGGGAAGGAATACAACCAAAAACTACAAACTACTAGAAATTTAGCTCAACAGCTACTCAAACAGATGTGGCCACTCGCGCTGCATCTTTTCTTCCAGCTCCCAAGTAGCTTCTTCCCTGCCATGTTTGCTCCATTGCATCATTACCAACGGAATGGTTTTATTTCTCAGCTGTTTCTCTTTTCTGCCAAGGATCTGCAAGGGTATTCCTGATAGCTCAACGACTGATCTAGCTCCACCTCGTCCATTCTAAGCACATGAGACGGATCTGGCTCGTACTTCCTAAACATGGAAACATGAAAGACGTCATGTAGAGAAGACAACTCTGGCGGCAACAACAACCGATATGCTAAAGGGCCAATCCTCTCAACAATCTCATACGGTCCGACGTAACGAGGGGCTAACTTTCCCTTGTGTCCAAAGTGCATAACACTACGAAACGGAGAAACTTTAAGAATACATGATCACCGACCTGAAAATCAAGAGGTCGACGCCTCTTGTTCGCATAACTGGCTTGGCGATCCTGGGCAGCTTTCATACGCTGTCGAATTAGATCCACATGGTCCTTCATTTGCTGCACAAAATATAGGGCAGATAACTGCTTCTCCCCCACTTTTTCCCAACACACTGACGATATGCACCTCCGACCATACAAAGCCTCAAACGGCGTCATGCCAATCGTTACTTGATAGCTTTTATTGTAGGAAAACTCTACTAAAGAAAATGCGTCTTGCCAGCTACCTCCGAAATCCAACACAACAGCTCGTAACATATCCTCCAACGTCTGGATAGTTCTCTCAGATTGGCCATCTGTCTGGGGGTGATATGCGGTGTCATCGCCAATCTAGTACCCAAAGCTGTTTGAAAACTCTTCCAAAACCTGGAAGTAAACCTCGGATCTCGGTCGGAAACGATCGAAACAGGCACACCGTGAAGTCTAACAACAAAATCCACGTACAGCTTCGCCATTTTCTTCAACGAGAAGGTCATCACATAAGGAATAAAATGTACAGACTTCGACAGTCGGTCTATAACCACCCAAATAGCATC